>LBLO01000165.1:0-43208 GCA_004354395.1 Chondrostereum purpureum
CTGGTTGTTGAGGAGTAATGCCATGTTGTTCGTACTAAACTCCGAGATGTGCACAATATCAATAATCAAATAATCAGAATATACTCACTATAATGCCTGATAGTAAGGTCCGAGTCGACAAAGTCGGCCCCTCTAGTACTTAACTGGACTCCCCATGCAGTGCAATTTGCGCTCTTCGTGTCATCCGAACTTATTTAACCGAACTCTAGCAGCCCGAATGTGCGTACTCACTGAATTCTCGGATTAATTTTGACATATGCCCTTTTACTAACCAAACAAAGGTCCTCTGCTATAAGGCACCGTCGATCATGGTTGTAAGTAAATTGCATCCCCTCTTCGTTCGATTATCTTGTATAGGATGAGCTCCTCTCTCTCTCTGACGGCGTCCCAGACCACCATCCCGTCTCCCCCAAAGCCAGCACGTCCTTTCACAGCATCTTTTCTGGACGGAACAGATCAGATGAAGCTTGCCCGCAAGGTGTACTTCAAGATTCTCGTTTCTGGCTCGATCACCATTATCATCGCCATCTTTTGTTTCTTCAGTATCTACTGGGGAGCGTTGTGGAAGACTCCTGTACGATCATTAGATGGTTGGGTGGTGGTAGATAACTTTCCCTTCTCCCCACACATCTCCATGGACTCATCTTGTTCTTTTCAGGATTTCGATGGCTCTACCATCGGTTCCACAGTTTCCGAAGCACTCATAAATAGCAGCGCATCCACTAAGATCTCCTGGACGTCGATACCAGCTTCTAAGTTCCCCGGAGGCCCAGATGAGATAGCAGAAAGAGTTCATGAGGAAGACACATGGATAGCCGTTGTCATTCGATCTGGTTCGACCGAAACGCTTAACACAGCAATACAGAATGTGGATGCGTCCTATGATGGGAGCGCTCTCATAAGTGTGTATGCCGTGGAAGCTAGAAACGAGAATTCCTAGTATGTCGCAGGCTTCACTTATCTAGGCCCTCTGATTGACACTCTATATAGCCGTTCCATTCTATCTCCGACTGTCCAGTCTGTGCTTCAACAAGTCTCCCGCCAGTTTTCAGTGCAAACAGCTCGCTCTTTGGCTTCCTCCTCTTCACTGAGTGATATTCTTACCAATGCACCCCACCTAATCACCAATCCGATCGCATTCACCCTCTTTAATGTTGCCCCGTTCGATATACCAGTCGCGACTGCCATGACCTTCGTGGGATTAATTTATCTCTTAATTCTGTCGTTTTTCATCGTCGTGCGTGGCTCTCTTTGCCTTCCGTTCATTGATGCCTTCTAATTCAAGTTGCTATAGATGATCTGCGTCTCTGCTCGCGAGGTCTCGGGACTTGAAAGACACCTCACGACACCCTCTCTTGTTCGTCTGCGACTAGGCTCCACATTCACGGCCTATTTCTTCATCTCCCTCTTCTACTCGCTCCTCTCGCGTGCCTTCCAGGCAGACTTCAGTCGCAAGTTCGGCTCGGCAGGCTTCGTCGTGTTCTGGATGTTGAACTGGTGTGGCATGCTATCGGTCGGCCTGGCTCTCGAGGCAATGATGACACTGCTAACTATGAAGGGGATACCCTTCTTTATGATCCTGTTCATTATCTGTAAGTCATGTGTTTTGGATCATACCTACTCACATGCTGAGTCTTGGTGTTTAGGCAATGTCTCTGTTTGTGCTTCGCCCATTTCCGTCCTTCCTGGAATATACCGCTATGGTTATGCCATGCCTTTCTACAATGTCTCCAGAGCTGTGCGCACCATCCTCTTTGCGACGAAAAATGAACTGGGCCTCAACTTTGGCGTCCTACTCGTTTACATTGGAGTATCTGCATTGGTCACCATCCCTTTCGCGACTTGGTGGAGAAGGAGACAGGCGATGGTGAACGAGGATGGTGATATGTTCAAAGAGGATAAGGATGTTGAGAATGCAGAAGGGCATTAAGGTGTTTCAGTTTTCCGTCTCTGTTTCATGAGGACGTTCTGCGTCTCGGTCATTCATCCATCTCATTACACGCACTCCATATTGTATCGTTAGTCAATAGCACATCCTATTCGTATCATACGTATCCTTACATTGTAGAAGCCCACACATCCCTGACGGTGTCTTCTGTTTGAATAATTTAGACCACTATCATATTTAGAACCAATTAGAATTTAGAACGTAGTGATTGTCAAGGGTAGGTTCAGGACTATCTTGTTTGTTATTCTCCATACCGGTACATACTTAATTGACTATCTACACCATTCCAATTATCCCTAGGGCCAAGATGACAACAAGGTGGATTGTGAGCCACGATGAGGTGAAGGCAACCCAAAAGGCAACGGGTCGTTTTGCTTGGTTCATAGAAAATGTCTTGGAGTTCTTTGAATTGGTTGATATTTACGACAACATAACATGCAGACAAGTATGAAAGATGCGCCACAAAATCTATCTATGAATCCTCTGCAGCTCCAAATGATCTTTAATCTGACAGAAACGTTTGATACAACTGTTCTAACRAAAACTTTACATTATTCATCTAATCGCAGCAGGCGATGGGTACCTCCGTGGTCGATTCTAAAGGTTAACAAGAGACTGTCCACCATCGGCTCGAAGGATAATTCCATTAGTAAAACCACCACCATTGGACGCAAGATATGTCGCCGTAGCAGCCATCTCATGCTCCCTGGGTACCAATTAATCATTTGAAAAGGAAGAATCATTTCTCACCCACCTTCCTGCGCGACCAGCGGGAATGGGCGCAATTAGACCTGGGCCAGCATGAGTGGCAATCGCGTCGGCATCACCAGGAATCATCTCGGAAGGGAATAAGCCAGGTGCGATGCAGTTGACTCGCACCGGAAGTGATTTACGTGCCAATTCGGTAGCAAGGGAAACAGTGAACTTCTCTACGGCCGTTTTTGTAAGGCCGTACGAGAACTACAGAAATGAAGCACGTCAACCCAGATGGTAAAGCAAGAAATTCGCAACTTACGCTACCCATTAGATTAGACCTCATCGAGGCCGTTACACTGGAGATGTTAATTATGCACGAAGTTTCCTGAGGTCCACGAGATTTTGCTCCCTTGGTGAGAAGGTCGAGAAAAGCAAATGATATAAAGTAAGGTGCGAAGGTGTTCGTCTTGAAAATCGTGTTCCACTGTTCAAACTCTTGATCCTCGAACATGGCCTTCCCGAGGTTAACCTTCTCTGGTGCATTATCATCGCAAAAGAAAAAGGCCATAGGCCCAGAGAGTCCGGCACTTTTCTTCGTCAGTATCGGATGGTTTCGAAAAGCACGGAGACTCRCTCACTTGTTGACCAGGATATCGATCTTCTGCTCTTTCTCCTCCAACGTTTTGACCGCATCAGCAATGGAAACTTTGTCGTTAACATCCATGATAAGCCTAACCCGGAATTAGTAGCATACCCAACTGAGCATCTGAACAACTTACGGAACGAGATTTGCAGATTCAGTGCATGCCTTTTCCAAGACCTCCTTGCGTCGGCCAGTAATGTAAACCTTGGCACCATTATCTGCAAACCCTCGAGCAATCATATTTCCACTGATCGTGAGATCAGCTGTTTAGCAAGTAAGGTACTATGGCGATTTCTTACATTCCAGTGCCGCCACCAGTGACGAGGGCAATACGCCCTGTGAGATCAAATATGCCAGAAGCGCTAAGTGCACCCATTACAGTATGGTTCGTTGGGAAGAGATATTGGGATTTTGTTGCACTTCTCCTCCAGATTTACCTCTAGTTATGGCTGCCCACTGTGCTTCGATTGATATCCTCAGCAACGTGCTCGGTTGAGGAAACTCCGAAAGCAAGTACGGATGACATTTAACCGTGAGGTTTGGGCACTCTCCAAAGTATTCGCTGGTGGCTCGACTGAGGCTCGCTTCGAAAAACGTATGCTGGAGATGCTCCCAAATGAAATGTGTGGCCGGAGCCGGTAAATGACAAAAGCAGATTCATAGATATAACCGAAGACGCGCGGGAAAGTCGAATATGTACTCGATGATCTCCCAAGTCCAACTTGTATCCATCCCACTTACTTATGTAGGAATCTCAACAACACTTTATGTAAGTCATATAGGATTATCAATCCGAGGAGCGGCCGCCTAGCCGTGAGAGTGAGACCGGAATAAAGCAATGATCTTCAAAACTGAGCATAGACAGAATTAGCCCAATGTCTGACAGGGAACTAACTATATGCAAGAGAAGGATTTTGGGACATTAATGGAGCGCTTGARGAGATCCGCGGAGAGGTCTATGAATCYTRAGGCTCCAGAAATCAAGCAACAGCAGAACGGGGTGAGGAGGGAGTCGGAGAGTAATCACCTATACGTTACCCGGGTCTAGATATTTGTACATAGTGTGGGAGAATGTGGGCGCCCAAGTTAAACTTCTATGTACTTATATCCGTTTGTATTTGCCGATTATTGACTTGTGCTGATACCAGACGGCCAATCATATCGGTTTCATATAAAAGAAACATCATCCTCCGTTGTAATGTCTTGCAATTCGCCCCCGTTTCACCATGACCAAAGTTATTGCTTCCTGTGCAGTGCTCTGTCTATTTGCAGCACCGGTTCGTCACGTCAAAGATGTTGCGAAAGACTTATGCGCTCACAGGGCGTTTGTAGACATTTGCTTCCAGCATTCATCGCAAACAGAATGAGGGATTCTGTACGAACGTATGTGTATTCTCCTATATGAGCACTCACATTGTTTTAATGCTCTCTATAGTACATGTGTATCTCCGCAACTGGCAATGGATCAACACTGGAATGTAAGACCCAATTGCTCAACCTTTTAACGATCTTCCCTGATTTTGCGTAGACACCCTCAGTAATGCCAGAAGTAGTGATCCAGGTTGGATGGCTATGTGAGGCATGTTTCCACCTGCATACTATCGTTCCATTAACGCCCGACTTTGTAGGGGATTCGGACGCCAAATGACTGGTAGTCCCATGGTCATAATGTGGACCAATGATGACGGATCCATCACTCTCTCCCAGAGGCAAGCCACAGGGCATATCGAACCGAAAGTGGTCAGCAATCCGCCCGCCGTGGCAACACTTTCGGATTCAGGGAGTAGTGTGGTAGGTGGCGTTCTGTATATCTAGACATCCCAAACTCACAATCAAAACTAGTCGTCTGGTGATATCCGATTTGCATACACTATGGAGGTATGTTCTGGTTTCCGTAACCTTTGTTATTGCTAACTGACCAAACGATATGCATAGGCAGACGGCGAGACCACCAAAGACATCATTTACGCATATGGAAGCACTAACCCTGGGAGCTCTGCAATCGATGCTACCCTCCAGCAACATATTAGTATGGGAACCACTCAATTGACAATCTCAGGCGATGTCGGTAGCAGCAGTTCGTCAGGGTCTGATTCKGGCAGTTCTGGGTCGAATGGTGGAGAACCTATCTCTACGCCCTTGCAGTACCATGAAAGGCTACTAATTGCCCACGGAATCTTCTCCGTCATTGGGTTCCTCTTCTTGCTGCCTGCGGGCGCGTTACTAGCGCGCTACCTCCGCACGTTCAGCTCTGCTTGGTACACCGGACATTGGATTACCCAATTCGGCCTTGGTAAATCTTACGCTGGCTATGTAACGCTTCAAGCTTATGTTGTTGGTTTTAGCTGGACCCGTCATCATCGTGGGAGGTGCCCTTGGTTTCGCATCTGTTAGTGAGATCGGTGCAAGTCATTTCAAAGATGACCATCAGGTAATGTAGTTCTCTTATCTACCATATTTTATGGGCCTAATACGTCCTCATAATTCAAGCGATGGGGACTGGCTATTTTCATTCTGTACTTCGTACAATGCTCCCTCGGCGCAATAATTCACTGGTTCAAACCCACAGGATTCCCTCCAAGACGCCCCCCTCAAAACTATGGGCATGCTATTCTTGGGATTGCTATCATTGCCTTTGCGTTGTACCAAGTTCGCACTGGCTTCAGAGAAGAGTGGCCGAAAGTGACGGTAGAGGAGAGGTTGCGAACGGTGCCAACATTATTTGGTATGTGTGGGTTGTGGTAAGTGTTTTTRGTTGTCTCATTYCCTACCTACGCTATMTTGACACGACGGAAAGCTACTCCCTGTTTTATTACTTCGCCGGCCTTGCCTTCCTGCCAAAACAATACCGACAGGAAGCTCAGGYATGGAAGGGCGCTTCGAATTAAACCTCCACACTTCCACGGATGCTCGGTAGTCGTCCTGAAGTTACTCCCAAGACTTTCATGTTACTGTCATTAATATTTTTCTTGTCTCATTCCTTGTTATCGTGTTGATTATCCTGTTTCCCTGCTTACATAGCATAGTGTCTTAATTACCCTCATAAATGCTCTCCTACCAGGTTTGGGATCAATGTCCAGTCTTTTCATCTCTTTCGGAATTGGTTAATTGCAAGTACAAAATGGGCTGCAATTGCATACATATGGAATAGCCCTACCNTGTTTGCCTTTGTCAATCGCATGAGTGCTACTGCTGGAAACTTCTCTGTGTCGCTCATCGGAGAGTCGGAGACGGCCCGAACTGGATTTGAACTTCGCGAACAGGCACGGGGTCATCTGTAAGGCGACGCAGAATAATAAGTGGTTGTTGACTTTACGCTCAGACCACCAATGCAGATTATCGGTTTGTTCACGCTCTTCGCGCTAGTATCCATTGGTGTCCAGGCGGGGTATTTCTACCCCCATAGCCCTTACTTGTCCAAGAATCGGCGGTCGAGCAGTTCTAAGAAGGATGCTTTCTTAGATAACCTAGTTTCTCAGTTGACAATCCCTGAAATGGGTACGGGAATTTGTGGCTTGATCGTCTCCGATCTAGAGTGAACATTGAACATGCATAGTCATTCAACTTCACCTGATGTTTTCAAATAACATTGTCGGTCCATTCTCTGATAATCGACTGTATGGTAAGTTGTGGGGCCTGCTTTCTATGAGCAAGGACGAAGGTGACCTCCTCCTTGTAGACTTTGCTATGCAGTCTGCCCCAAGCGCAGGCGTTGGAATCATACACGACTGGTAGTATATAGTGCATTTCCCGATAAGCAGCCACTTTATAAAGAGACAGGTACCCGACCAACATATCTCAGTACAATACACTTCAAGAACTGAACGTGAATAAGTCTCGCCTTGGGATCCCATTTATACAGACGGGGGAATGTCTCCATGGTGTAGGATCTTACAAGCAGTCAATGTTTCCTCAAGCTATCGGAATGGCGGCTTCCTTTGACCTGTGCTCGTTCATCGGTAGGTATAGTTTGRTTCATTTCCATGAGTGAGTAAGTACTGAGCAGTGATATCACATTCAGTGTGGGTCGAGCGATCGCGGCGGAAGCNAGGAGCATTGGCGTGCATGCATGTTTTGCTCCTGTGCTAGATATCGGGAGAGATCCCCGATGGGGGCGAGTACAAGGTATGCGAACCAAATTTATATATACCACCAAGATATATCGTTGCTTGCAGAGGCGTGGGGAGAGGATGTTGTCCTAACTTCTCACATGGGGGTGGCGTTTTCCTCAGGGCTTTCGCACAATGGATCCTTCTCGGATCCTGATGCAGTGGTTCCTGTCATAAAGGCAAGCACATTTAAAATTGTGGATGAGATTTAGATCTGAGATCATTACAACTGGTAAGCATTTTGCTGCCCACGGGAGCCCACAAGGAGGCATCAACGCCGCACCATTTACCGGACGAGGAATGCGTCAAATTCTTATGGAAGACTTGGTCCCGTTCCAAGCTGCCGTTGAGTTAGGCGGAGCTAGAGGTGTTATGATGTATGTATTTCCTGATTGTCTAGCCAGTTCCGCCTAAAGTTGGCTTGTAGGGCTTACCATGAGCTCGATGACATTCCAGCCCATGTTCATCCAGTCCTCTATGATGCCCTTGAAGAGTGGGGGTTTGATGGATTTACTTTAGCAGATGATACTGGTAGGTCCAATCATGTGTCGGCGTATTTAATTGATAAATTTGCAGGTATGAGGATGCTATATGTCCGTCATGCTGTGTCGAACTCTCCAGCGGACACCATTCAACAGTGGTTTAATGCTGGAGGGATGGTTCAGTTCTACGATTACCCTCTGGAACAATATATGAATGTACCCATTTCTTCTCTCTCTATGCAACGTTTTCAGCTTCCAATGTTCGCACTCCCAGATCACATTGGAATTGGTCGCGAATGCCACAATATCGGAGAACCTTCTCCAAACTAAAGTGCGGAAGGTTCTGTCGGTCAAGTACGACTTGGGCTTGTTTGAAAGCCCATATATCCCGGAGACCACCGATCCTGTCGCTGTAGCCTCTTCACATGTCCCTCTTACCCTAGAGGCCGCTCATAAATCCATCGTGCTCCTCGAAAACAAGAATGCTACTCTACCAATCATGCCACAAAGGCAAGGGATTAAGAAGATTGCATTGGTTGGACCTTTCGTTGACCAACTCAACTACGGAGATTATTCTGGAACCTGGGGATCGCTGCCAGTGACAAGCGCGAGCACAATTCGTCAAGCAATGTTGTCACATCTTCAAAGAAAAGGAGACGACGTCGAACTGGTCAGCTCATGGGGCGCAAATACTTGGTACTACAACGGCCAATATCCGATCCCAGCATACCTCCTCTCTAGCCCAGAGGGAAAACCAGGCGGATTAACAGCAACATACTTCCCAGATGTGGATTTCCAAAATCCCATCTTCGAGACACACGAAGTTCCCAATAGAGACTGGGGGACATATCCTCCTTATAATCTTCCTTCCAACAATTTTAGTGCGACCTGGGAAGGGACGATCACTGTGCCTGTGGATGGCGAAGTGGAAGGATGGATAGGTGTCGCTGTTTCGGCCAATACGACTGCGAAGCTGTTCATCGATGGTCGCGTTGTCATCGACATCCCTCTCACTACCACTGGGAATATTCTGGGAAACATTCTGCAACTTCCCTACTCCGTCATCAACGGGAGAGCACCTCCTCCGGGGACAACACAATGGACGTTTCATAAAGGGGATGTATACAAAGTCCGTCTGGAATATCAGGCTTGGAATCTATACCAGAAGATTGAGAATGTGAACAGTGTCAACGCTGCAGTTAATCTTGTATGGAACTTGGTGGATCGCAAGGATCCTATCAGAAAGGTCAGAATATCGAGTTGGCACCGTTCAGCGTCTAAAAACATCGCTATCTAGCCGTGGAGATAGCCAAAGACACCGACTTGATTGTGTTGGCAGCAGGCGCAGGCTGGAATAGCGACGGTGAAAGCGGGGACCGCGCTACTCTCGGGCTCTCAGACAACCAAAGTAAGCCTGTTCTCATTGGAAGCTCACGGTGTTAACGCAGGGCAAAGCCGAGCTTGCCGACGCCTTGTTCAACCTGGGAAAACCGGTCGTGATGGTTCTCCAGGGTGGACGACCATTTGCTCTTCCCGTCTATTATGACAAGGCTGCCGCCTGCCTGGATGCGGTGAGACTGTTGTTTTTAAGATTGAATCATGTTCCGATTGCGATCGCTACAGTTTTTCCCAGGACAGCTGGGCGGTCAGGCGATATCCGATGTCTTGTTTGGGCTTTACAATCCGGGAGGTCGGGTGCCATTGAGTGTCCCGTACAGCTCATCCTCGCTGCCGGTGTACTACAAGTAAGGGGTACAGTTCTCTGATCTTCCTGAGATTGACTCTACTACTTCAGCTTCAAGTACACCGCACACGCGAGAAACTACACCGACATATATTCTTTTCCCCAAGTACGTGTTTTGGGGTGTCAAGGTCCCTTTCAAGCTAAAATTCTTTATACAGTATTCCTTCGGATATGGATTGTCATACACCAAGTTTTCTCAGGCTAATTTCAACGCGTCTTCTTCAGGTGGTGTCCGCACGTTTTCTGCAGGAGAAACAATCAAATTTCAGGTCGATGTTACCAACGATGGGATGATTTCAGGAAGTTACCTTGCCCAGGTATAAGCTTACGACCCTGCTGAGCACATTATGAGCGTTGACACCTCCTGTAGGTGTACCTACTCGTCCGAGTCTCTGCTATCCCTAGGCCACAGAAGCAACTTGTTGCCTTTCAAAGGGTCTATCTCGAGCCAGGAGAGATCAAGCGAGTGGGGATGGAGCTTGAGGTGAATCGGTTCCTACCCATCTTGAATAGAATGAACCAATGGCAGCTGGAAACCGGAGAATATACCTTCGCCCTGTTGGAGCACTCGGGTTTCGATGCTAATACGGGTATGAACGTGACCATGACATGCACCTAGATATGTAGGATATCGGTGTCGATGAAAGGCTAATAGTGTAGATATATGACCTTCGATGTACTTCGTGTCTGTTGTGGGCGTAAGTACGAATATAAGTAAGAACGACTGGCGCCGGGTCAAATCTCCCGATGACGTAACACCTCTTGCCCCGTACCATCATGTCGAGGCGAGGGCGAGGCGGATTAGGAAARTATCTGCGTGCCAGAGGTMGAAGGGGGGCGGGACCCAGAGCAGAGTTTACTGAGAGATTAATTCTCCCTGGAGAAGAGGCTCCGGATGAAGAAGAGCAGCAGGAAATTGAACAAAAATATCGAAAAAGACAGCTTCTTGGCAATGCAGATAGGTACGCAGAGGTAGAGCCACAACCTGGCGAAGAGGAGGAGGAAGAAGAAGTTCCTATTATTATACGAAAAGAAAGCTCGCAATTAGAAGCGAAGATCTCAGATGAAGATGAAGATGAAGATGTGGATCATTCCCTTGGTCAAAGCAAGAAAACTAGGAAAAAGAAAGAAATAGAGTGGACTGRGGATTTGGCAGACATGCGGAGAGAAATAGAAGTCACAGAAGCAAGTAGAGGTCAGTGGCGTGTGCATCTTTGTTGTGGGATATTGTATTGACGATAGAGACTTACACCTAAAGAGCTTAAAGAGCGCTTTCGAGGCAAGGGAAAGACTGTGGACAGAAAAGCCAACATGGGGAAATTTGAGGAGAAAGATGGAGAAGAGTTCTTGGACGAATTGTTAGGATGAATAAATATGCCGGGGTGCTTCATCCCTTACCTGGAATATTTAGGTGAGATAGCCATTCATTTATTCCTCTTTGAGCCGGTTTATAGGTGATAAAGTAGTGTATACGCTCGACATTCTTTCAAAGTGAAAGCTGCAGGCGATTTCTTGACAAACAGGCGAACCTTGTTTTAGTATCGCTTGAGAGTGAGCCCTAAAGCTCCGATAATGACCATTTACAGAGTGTTAAAAGCACTTTCATAGATATAAGCTGTAAAATTGGACTATGAGGTACAGATGATGGTGCACGACGTTCCAGGGATGATTGATAGCGGTGCGCCACACAGTAGGCAGCGGACACAGGGTGCAAGAAAGCATATTGGCACTGCCAATATGCTGACATTACGCCTATAAACAAGGTACTATTAGGGTTTTGCTAGCGATCGGCGTACTATTAGCAGTTTTGTCGTTGGCTATCCTGCCCCTTGTGGGATGTGATCTAAAACATTTACCTGGGTTCAGCACGATAACTTGCCCCGAAACGTAACCGCGGGAACGGTCAAGCAACCTGGAAACCTATCTTTTGCAGGATGTATACTTTGCCGTAGGACCGTTATCACCTATCCCATCTTTCGAATCTACGAAAACACCTCAGTCATGCCTTTCACGATAAACTTCATTATTGGGCTGCTAATGGAGGTATTCCTATACGGTCAGGGGTTTTTTAAGGTATTTTGATCATAACAGTTCAGCTCATATTAAACTTTAGCAATCTATTGCACCCTCTCTGTACCACATACCAAGATTCTTATTCGCCGACGGAATAAGACATGGCTCTACGCCTACCATTCTGGCACTTCTGCTATCTTGTTCGCACTCATAACCATGGTGCGTAGTTCCTCAATCGCTTTCAGCCCCAACCCTGAGCATTCCATTTGTAGCAACTTGCGGTCGATGTTAGGGGAGGATTGGATATTGTTGAACTACTGGCGACTGAGCGACCAGATGTTGTAGAGCAGACCCTAATCAGAAACTCTTCCCGTTCATCGTGGCTATTCCTCCACTTTCGAATCTATTGCACCACCACACTCGTGTCGGACCTTTTCATAGTGCGTCACCCAGTACTTCTCTTTCATGAGCTCCTTGACTGATTCTACAGGTTTACCGTTGTTGGATGATATGGGGCTTCAACTACTGGATAGCGCTGCTTCCTTTTCTCGCGTTTCTCGCTGATGTCGGTGAGTGTTTTTTTCCCCTCCGAAGACATGCCAGATCTGAAATGTCGCACTCTTAGGATTGGCAATATGGATACTTGGATTCGTTTTGCCTGGGGAGCTGGACAGTGTCATCGACATTTTTGCCAAATCATTTTTCGTGGTGACCATAGCAGGAACCTTGATGTGCACTCGTGAGCTCCTTTTGCTTTCCATCTGGTGATGTTGTCTCATCGTGCAGTGCTCATCGGTTGGCGTCTGAGAAAACGACGCTTGCCTGAGGGAACGTTTTCTACTGGAAGCAACCTCAACTATCTAGCCACGCTCATCATAGAATCTGGTGCGTTCGCACTCGCATCCAAGATCTCCACCCCACTCACCTGTGAAATCTCACAGCCTCAATATACTCTAGCTGCATGTTTGCGCTCACAATCACTGCCATAGGAACTGACCAAAGCTTCTACGTATTCACTAACATGGTGGGAGTGCTCCCTTCTCTCTCAGTTTTTCTGAAGCTGATCACAAATCAATTCAGATTTCCCCACTCATCGTGAGTTTTGATTATTCTACTTGACTAACATGAGCTAAGCAGAGCTACCTTTGATAAGGGCATTGTTGTACGTTCAGCTCCTATCTCGAGAATCTCCTGTTCAYTCTGACTCATATTTTGGTAGTTCTCTTCGATCGTCGTAAGATCGACGAAGAGATCGGAAGCGTCAGACAGGCCCGTTACCACTCTTCCATCAGTTAATTTCGGACCACAGGACGCTCCCGCTCCTATATTAGACGATGCAGAAACTTACTATTCCCATTCACACCGCCATGATCTGGAAGGGAATATTCAACTCCAAGAGGGATTACGTGCAAAGGACCTAACGCCTAATTCACGATCCTCCTCCTCGACTATGCCCACATAGGACACTAYYACATACTGTTCCACCGTACTTACAATTGAATTGTTTATAATCTTYATAGTAGACCAACTSTTTGGATCTGGCRCCAATAATAAAGCAGTGCTAAAGAGTCCCGATAATTCTTGATGGTTYYGNNCNGNTTNNCGNNCNNGTTCGCATTCTACTCGAACACGCAWAACAGGATAAACAGGCACAAATGAGTACAATAATAGATCTACTGGCGTACATGGTCGGTATAATTYTACCAAGTTCCTTATTAATTGCCCAGGCTTCGGGCATATGCAGCYTCCTCCGCAGACAGCTCGTGCTCGTACCTCCCAAAGACCGGCCGCAACTCCCGGATTTGYTTTTGGATTAAGGCAGCGTGAGCTGGAGAGCGTGGGGTGATGTCTGTTTTGAAGGGTTTCGGTGATGTTGCGATTCCCTAAGATGGATACTGAGCGAGTGAATGAGAACAAAATAGGAGCAAGACGGACCTCGGAGTAGTTGTTAATGTCTACAGGTATGCGACGCTTGGTGGCAGGGTCGAGGGGCGCCTTGAAGTCAAATGCCCACAGGAAATACATGGCGTTGATGATCTAGGGTTGAACTGTAAACGGAGAGAAGCAGGGGAAGGAAATGGCCACCGTACGATGGAATTTGTAGCCAAGTTCTGCCCGACACAAGCGCGCTGGGGAAAGGACACCAGAGTCAACGGGAGGCTACGTTGTCTATACTGAATCTAGACATACCCTTCCTCTTCCAAAATGCGTTGTGTTGTTACGACCTGTGGGATCAACGCCAGGCTTCGTCCCGAATTCAGATTCAATGAACCGATCGGGGTTGAAGAGTTCGGGGCTCTCATACGCATCGGTGTCGTGGAGAATACCGTCTGTGAAGACGGATCAGCAAGTACACGCGCTGCAACGTTTGGCAACTCACATTGGTTGAGGAAGACCGTCGAGCCTTTGGGAATCACGTAGTTGTCGATCACTTCTTCCTTCGTCACGTAGTATGGCACACCGATAGGTACCATAGGGCGAATGCGAAGGACCTATAAATATTCCGTCAGGCAGAGTTGTACCCAGCTGCTGGAATGTACAAACCTCCTTCACGATGGCTTGAACATAAGGCAGCTTCTCATAGTCCTCCAAATTCGGTAGCCTATCTGATCCAACAACAGCATCGAGTTCCTTGTGAGCTTTTGCTTGTGCTTCGGGCGATGAAGTCAGCATAAGGATAGTGCTCTTCAAGAACAGGGATGTAGTGTCGGTTGCACCCTCCAGGAAAGCCCCAATAGTACCACTTTAAATGTTCTTGCGTGAGCGAATTGTGTCCAAGAAAGGAGCAACCCAACTCACCGAATCAAAACCTTGTCATTCCCCAGTTTGTGATCTTCAACGACGCCTTCTAAGAGGGACCCATTCTTCGCGTCGTCTTTGATCCTCTGCTCACACATCTTCACAAAGCCATCATAAAGTTCGAACTGTTTCCCGCGGATCTCCCTACAGAGGCTCTTCCATTGGGCCCACTTCTCTGGAACGTATTTAAGAATGGGAAAAAGGTCGACAGGTGGCTGACTTCCGGGCTCGAGGAGACCGGACCATTTGTGAATCATATCGGAAAAGGAAGTCAAGAGTGGAGACGTGCTGCGTGGGGAGCGAGCGCCAGCAAGGATACATGTTGCCACAGAGTATGAGAAACGCTCGGTATGAGCGAAGAATTGCTACAGCTTAATATTAGCAGACAAACCCGGTAGTTGCGGGTGGACTTACAGCAGGATCCTTCATCATATCATACAGCAATTGCGTAGCCTCGGCTTCGAGAATAGGTTGATGTACCGTGCATGCTTCTTTAGTAAGAGACTTCTGTAGCATAGTGCGTGCAGTCTTCCAGTCAGATGCTAGGAATATTATGAGATCTCGAAAACTTCGGAGGCCGTATCGACTTACAGTAGCGAGCAAAAGTCAAGTACTTTCCATCAGTCACAGTGTCGATAATATGGCTTGGTGGGCGATCTGACATGCTACCGCCCTTCTTGTCTACCAAGTCGCGCCCGATACGGGGGTCGGAGACAACAATGATGAGAGATGGTCCCATTACAAGCTGAGTACCAGTTATCGAGGAGTCCCAGAATACTCTGAATACTGCAACTTACTGAGAATATTCCTCCGTATTCCTTTGCCCATGCACTGAATCTGTATTCGTGCATTGATAAATGTCATTGAAGGACACCAGAGATAGACACACTGAAGATAAGCATTTTTACTGGGGAACATATGCAAGTTTCCCAATATTGGAGCAGTGGGAGGACCAGGCGGGAGTCCCGGCGCTCTCTTTCCAATTCTCATGACGCGCAAAACGACAGCGACGAGGAACAGGCCTGTGGCCAGGGATATGATTAGCGACGACACCATGGTAGTAACTGGAAAAGCACAGAAGGATGTGCAATATAGAAGACTCCAATATGTTTTAACGCAGTCATATGTATATTTGATAGCTCTCTAGGCCACGGCCGCACGCCTGACGCCCGTAGCGGGAAACAAGGACAGTGGCGGTGCAACGTGTGGCGTGAAGCTTAAAGTTGCTCAGTGATGCGCGGCGCGGATGATCGGCCCGTGATAATACGTGTTACTTTGTTTGCCTTTTCCGATTCGGAGCACCCTCAGCTTCTACCTTCATGCTAGTTTGCAGCCCCCAACTTCCTTGCACATAGCATTTACATAGATTCTACAGGTTACTTCAAAATTCAAAAGGAATCCACTTCAACGCCTTTGTGAGATAAACAAATGTATCACAGGAGCTTCGCCCAGTTGTGTGAACACTTCTCTCGTGCTCGCAGGACTGAGGACTCATCACACTGATTCGATCATAAGTAACTCATTCCAACCTCTGGTGACTAGAATTGGTTGTCAAACAAATAGGGCGTGAGTATCCGGTCTTCAGCGAATTCATCATCATTCCTCATTGAACCCACCGTTCCGTATGCAGAGCACTTCCTATGGAAGCGACCTATGGAAACGATAGCCACAGTGATGTTAATGACGGTGCACTGTTCCATGAACTCAGATCACAGCCTAGGCTCTTTTCAAATTAGAGACGAAATGGAAACGACTACTTAGAAAGGCCATACAACCTCACCAGGTGTACGAGAGGCTCGGAAGGATTTCGGATTACTCTCACAGTGGTATATCATGCAGTGCTGCAGGACTGCACTCGGGTGAAAAGCTATGGGAACAAGGGGTCAGCAGTACGTCGTTCTCGCTCTACCAAAACTCGGCCGTCGTGCAAATGTGGCGCCAGGACAAACAGGACATAGTGCCCTTTGAACTCTCGATGTCAACGCTCAGGGAAGAGACAGGTACATTCTTTGCTTCTGTGCATTATATTCTGTGTTTTTTGAGACAGGCGGTTTCTATAACTCTACAGAAGTTTGTTTTGAAAAACTTGGTATAGTGTGTGGTAAATGACGATTGCTCCGATCGAAGGTACTCTGGATATCTGTTCGCTCCGATTATGATAGTCCCATTACTTGAGATAGATTGGGCTCCTACAGGCTTTAAAACCCCATGAAGGACGAATTCTCTCTCTGTACATCCTTTGATTGACCATGAGTATCACACTCACAACTTCAAACTTGGTCTCCCTTGCAGCAATTCTCGCTGCTGCGGTGTGGCTCTCTAAAGCTTACTCTAGATTTATCGCCAGCGGAATTCAGGACATCGCTGGTCCTCCGAGCAACTCGTGGCTCTATGGTATCATAGTTTTAATGTTATAGGTCGGTGCACGAAACTGATACTTTTTGTTGATCAGGAAACCTAGCCGAATACATGTCTGCGTTAGTGGGTGTCAAGGATTCTGAGTGGCAAGCTCAATATGGCGACTTGCTTCGTCTCAAAGCACCTTTCGGTGTAATGTCCATTTCCCATACAGTCTCCCACAACCCAGCTCATAGATGCCTATATAGCAAAACTATATCCTAGTGTCGGACCCCAAAGCCCTCCAGTACATCACGCAGACTGCGGGATATAGGTTCCCTAAGCATCGAGAGCAGAACACCCAAGTCCGCCTGATGACGGGTCCGGGATTGGCCTGGGCCAATGGTAAGTGAACCTTGACTTACCTCTTTGCATAAGTGCCACCATTCTGACGGTTTCTCACAGGCGATCGTAAGGCACTGCAACTTTCTTCTTATCCCAGAATGTTGATCCCCATTGTCTGATAGAGCACAGGAGACAACGAAAGGTAATGCTTCCTGGATTCGGAGCGCCTGAGGCCAAAGCTTTAGTTCCAATTTTTGTGGAGGGAGCTGCGAAGGTAAAATATCAGTTCGCATACGTGTATTCGTCGTCTGATACAGTGTTCTAGATGGGTTCTATGTGGAGAGAACAATTGAACGAGTCCATTGAAGAAGCTATTGTCATCGATGTGCATAGTGCGGCCTCCAGGACGACCTTGGACATTATTGGGGAGGGTACTTGGGTATTATTATAATATATAAGCATAGATTGCTGACCTACATTGCGTAGCTGCCTTTGACTATCACTTCGGGACGTTGGATAATTCCGACAATGCCCTTGCAAAGGCATACAATAACCTTTTGTGGGTCCTTTCTTCACCTTTATATGCACGATGCTGATTCAAATGGTACTATAGTGTCGATACACTTGCCAGTGTAACCCCCAACTTTGTGCTCTTCGCATCGGTGCTCCAATTCCTTCCACAACGGCTCGTTCGCTGGCTCATTGAAGAGGCACCCCTCGAGGCTACCGGACACGCTAGGAAAGCACGCAAGATAGCTCTTGAAGTGTCAGATCAGCTTCTGAAGGAGAAGCGCGAGGCTCTCCTGCAGGGAGAGAGCAACCGAGACATTATGAGTCTCATGGTCAAGTCAAATATCAACGAAGACCCGAAGGCGCGTTTGGAGCACTGGGAAATGATGGCACAGCTGCAGTACGTTCATGATCTCCAGACCGTATCTCAGTTTACTTAACATACACATGTCAGAACTTTGTTGATCGCCGGCCATGACACGACCGCGAACACTTTTTGCTGGACTCTGCTTGAACTGGCTCGTTCTCCGGAAATACAAAAACGTTTACGGGCGGAGATACGAGAGGCACAGAGAAAGAAGAGAGGCCAAGCTTGGTCAGCTCAAGAGCTTGATAATATTCCCTTCTTGACAGCTGTGGTCAAGGTAAGCATCAACTCGAATCCATAGCATCTGTGGACTGAAATTTTCCCAGGAAGGCCTTAGGTTCCACCCAGTAGGATACGGTATCTGGAGAGAGGCCGCTGGTGACGATGTGCTTCCCCTATCCAAGCCAATTGTTTCGATCACAGGCAGAATCCTCACCGAAGTTCCAATCCAGAAAGGCCAGAAAATTGTGCTCTCGCTTGTGGGTTACAACATGTCCGTGCTGTGGCCCCATCCTCCGTGAACATTGCTGATTATGCTACCCCAGGAACAAAGAAATCTTTGGTGACGATGCACACATATTTAACCCTGATAGATGGCTTCAGCACGACGAAAAAGCTGCAATAGGGGCTTTCGGTGTTTACGCGAACCTGTGAGTGATACGTTCAAAGGACGAGCGAGTGAAATTTAACTTATTTGAAATTCCTATAGTATGACATTCTCTGGGGGCACTCGGTCATGTATTGGGTGGAGATTTGCGTAAGCTGCGAACTTTTTTCTTCTTACCCAACCTTTAACATAGACTTGTCTCCAGCGTTACAGAGCTACATGCCCTCATCGCCGAGGTCATATCCAATTTTGAGATTGGTCTTACCCCAGAAGCAATGAAAGTCAGAAGGGAGTCCGCTGGTGTCATGAATCCTACCATTGAAGGACAATTGGAGAAGGGTGCCCAGCTTCCCTTGGAGATAAGATTGGCAACCAGGGAAGACTAATTAACGGTATGTCAGTATGTCCACATAGAGTCCGTTGTTGTGTTCTTCGTAGTAGGTTCCAAACAGTCCATGAGTAGGATGGCTAGATTTAGACCTTTGCACCCAATGAGGATAACTCCACAATTTATCGCCTGTAGACATGATAAACTCTCATGTACCGTCTCTTTCAATCCCTTCCGAACTGTTCACCATTCAGCTCAGCTTCGCATTATGAAGACTTCAATAGTATCATTATGTGCCCCACAACTGCCCTGTTCTCCACGACAACATAGTCTATGCTGCCCATCATGCTCAGACGGAGATCCCAGGAGGTTAAAACACAAAATCAAGTACCAGTACTGACGTGGCCCAACCAATTTCGTTTTGTGATCCCCAGGTGCAACTACTACGAGCTAAATTTGGAACTTCTTAGGAGCCATCATCCTCCTCGAGCTCGGAAGTCGGTTAAATTCACCGGACGCACAACCAACCACTTTCACGAAATGGGCGGTTCTGTGTCAGGAAAATGCCATCGTCGTATTGCTCTCCTTCTATCCAACACGGCGGCACACATCGCGCCAATATAAGGCGGACAACATTCAGACCTCCGTTTGCTTTGGTATCTCATGTGGACTTCCGTCATCGACATATTCACGATCGCATTCGCCTCCTTGCATGAGCTTAGTGTATCTCCTATAGTCTCGCGGCCACTATGTTTCAATCCTTCTTATCGTCAAGAATGGTACATCGTTTTTGAGCAACATACACTACACTGGCTTACTAAAACCAATTGGATTCTATCAGGGGCTCCCTCAGTAACACACACAAAAAGAGCTACATCGACGCGGTATTATGCATGCAAAATTTACCAGCTATAGGATCCGTTTCAGAGGCTGTCAGTCGTTTCGATGACTTTCAGGCCGTCCATATCATGTTCACGAAGGAGATTCATGCGGTGGTAAGATCATTTGCTTACAGAATCCTACCAACTATCCTAAGCAAGCGATAGGGACAATTTCTGCCATGGCATCGGTACTATATATTGCTCTGGGAGAAAGCTCTCCGTGACGAGTGTCGGTATGAAGGTGCACTTCCGTGAGTACACTCCCTTTCGCCTGATGGCCATTCTGCTAAAACCCATCCAGATATTGGGATTGGTCACAAGATATCGAGGATTATGGAGGGTATGTCTTGCGCATACTCTAAGTATCCCATCAGCTCAACTGTGAGGCACAGCCTTTCGAACTCTCCCATCTTCGACCCTGGGACAGGATTCGGTGGAAACGGCCTCAATATTAGTGAATATTTCAGGCAATTCAAGGATCTTGTTGAAATCCCAGGAGGAAACCCCGATACCCAGACCGGGGGAGGATGCATCACCGACGGCCCTTTCGCTAATTACACTCTTTCTTTGGGACCTGGTACACGCGTGGAGAAACACTGTCTTACGCGCGGTTTCAACGAAGTCTGGGCGAAGTACCTTACTTATGAGCATGTAGAGAATGCGACAAAGGGTACAGACTTTGGATCATTCTGGCGAGAGTTGGAGGGGCTCCCAGTTGCCCCCACGACAAAACTACACGATTCGGGACATTTCTATGTGAACGGAGAAATGAAGAATATGTATTCTTCTCCTGGAGGTAGGCTGTGGTTTCTTACTTTTATCTGCACACGCTCATTTACGAACTACTACAGACCCTATCTTCTACCTTCATCATGGGAACGTGGACCGAATCTGGTGGGATTGGCAGGCTGCAGATCTCAAATCACGCCTCGTTGACATCTCTGGTCGGTCGAGTGTCAACCCACCATTTGTTGATGTTACTTTGGACTATGGATTGAAGATGGACACCCTTGGGTCTACAATCCCTATTCGTGATGTCATGGATATTCGTAGCGCAAACCTCTGTTATCTCTACATATAGTTTCAACTCGAGGATGGCTACTTTCCGCAACCTTGAGATTCGTAAATGGACCTGGATGCACAAATGAAAGAGAACGAGAGACATTGACTTGGAGGAACATAAATCTGATTGGTGCTGGGGTACATACATAGCAGAACAGAAACTGGGCATGAAGAAAAAGAATACCTACAAGGAATGTACATTTACACAACCTTGGTGTTGCTAACAAGACCGTTGGCGTTTGGATGCTGACTGCTCTGCACTGTCATCCTGTTTCCGCTTGCTACCTGAAGTTGCACCAACATCACCCCCAACATTCACATCATCTACATCTACATCTAACGCAACTACAACGGTCTTCCACCCTGGAAGCATCTTCGTGTCATGAACACCTAGAGGAATGGCACGCTGATAAGCGTCCCGCAATGGAGTATACACTTTATTGAATTCAGAGGAGGGGTAAGTGTTCACGTTCCCCTCAAACTCGATGTAAGCATTCTTGAGTGTTCCCCAAGCTCTAATAATCTTCCCGGAGACGGGAACAAACTCCACAGGAAGGGAAGCTTTGATGCGGAAGAGTCTATTTTTATCAGTGAAAAAATTCGTGCGATAAATGCTACCGTCCAATCGATGAGGAAATAGGTGTATGGCTTCTTCGGTTTGGCTCACCGACCGTTGATCATTAGGATCGTCGGGATAACATGCAGGTACGTTGGTCAAGAGTACCCAGAGGGAGATCCACCAGATAGCCTCGAGGTCATGGAGATAATTGTGTCGCAGCATAGGAATCACCTCAACATCCTCGGGGATATTGTTGTATTCGTCCTCTAAGTCATCATTAGACTTGGGTTTAGGCGTGCTCCATAGGAATCTCTCCTGTTGAATTTCTGTTGCCATGAATGCAGGAGTGCCTTGAATGAAGGGTTAGCCCATTCGCTGGGAAAGGAAAAAGAAAACTCACAGTCTTGAATGTGTCTGGTGTATACGGAAGAAGATCATCTAGTTCCGGTTTGTCATAGCACTTAGCGTATTCGAGATCACTAATTTTGCAATATTTTCCACAAAGCAAAAGATTTCCCCCGCTGATGTCACGATGGACATACCCAGCACTGTAAAGGTGTTTCAATCCTATCAAGAATAACGTTAGGAAAGACAAGGTCAAAGAGCTAAAACCGCAAACCTTTGATTACATGCGCTAGACATTTCATTACCGTCGAGTGATCTCTCACTTTCTCCAGGACCGTCCCGACTTCATCAAACAGGACACGACAGTGTTGTCTTGCCTCAAACCATGGTGCATGTGGCAGATCTTCTGGATGGGTAGAAGTAGGTTTGACTGGTTCCACCGCACCGACTGGTTTGGCAATGGGTATGCCAGGGACCGTTCGCGCTATCGTGTTCTGTGGGCATGCGCTCTCGGCATTTGGATCTTCGGGCGCTTTCAACGCCAGGGTCGGATTGTTCGTAGGGATTATGGAACCCTTGAGAAGCCCAGATAATGTGTCGTCAGCTTGATTCACTAGAACACACTCATCCTCAAGAATAGTTATGAAGTAGCGTGTCGCAAAATCATCATCGTAGTCCGCGATTGGGTTGACCTYGTTGATTCTCTTGAAGATCTTCTCCTGGATTTTCTTCTCCGAAAGCGCGGTCTCAGGGATCCACACATCCTTGAGGGCATAGACCCTAGGTTTGCGCCTATGGTCCTTCCTGGAACGTACTTTCCAAACCCTAGTGCCTCTCCCAGTAAGCTTACTTGCACGGTAATTATCCAGCCATTTCATCACCCGATACCATCTTCCACCGACCCAAATATCATAGGTGACTGTAGGGATCGGTCCTGACCACTCAACGACTCTCTGAATGGAAGGGTCGTAGCCCAGCTCAGGCTCTGTAGCGAAAGCAAGAGAAACGAGGAGATACATAAACTTCTTGCGGCCCTAGAGGAGGGACATTTAGGAATGGACGAAACTTGACAGAGTCGGTACGTACCTCACGCGAAGAGTTAAACTCAAATGTCTCGGTAGCCATTACGATCGAGCGCGAGAAGAACCACTGCAAAGGGCTGTCGAGTCACTCCGTGTTGACTTTCAGTTTCCTATAAGTTGGGAGAGCATTGGAATTTGGAAAACATGTTGAAATCACGTGGACGTACCGCTCAAACTCCGTTCCGCCGGTTCCATTTGTGGCATTTGTTGCTATTTCGGGATGTTCAACATCTCAGTCTTGACATCGTCAACATTCGAGGGGTTTCTCATCGATGTCCTTGGGAATCGACTGCTCTGAGAGAAAAAAGGCTAGCAGGTGGCCGTTGTGGAATTATAATAGATTACACGCGTGAACGTTTCAACTGAACTCTGGTCCATGACATTGATCTGGTCCGCTCTGACTTCTCTACCTTTGCTCTTCCAAAGGCTCTCCCCAATGGGTATTGTCGACTCACTTCCATCTGTATCTTTCACACCAACTGGACTCAGCATTCGATTCTGCCGTGATGTATACCTTATTTCAATAGAGTCAGGCTAAAGACGGCCAAATGAAAATCGGTGAGCATTATTTCTTGCAGTACGGATTGGTATCGATATCTTATGTAAACTCGATATATAGGTTTTATGACTCTATTTACCCCAGAAACCTTCTTTACTGCCGTGATTGAGCGTATTCATAGGCTCTGGGGCTCCCACCCGTTTGTCTATACCCGCTTATTTATATGTTGACGCATATTAAACAGCGAAGCAGAATCTCTCTTCAACGGACATAGAACTCACCAATGAAGCCGCCGGCACGTCTGTATCGGCTCGAATGGACCGAATACCCTCTTCCTGACCATTCTGTCGAACTCGAAGAGCAGCATACCACAAATGACAGCGGGGAAAAGGATAATATTGAGTTGTGGATTATGCCCAAGAGCGTCGATTATACAAGGAGGGAGGATTGTCATGGAGTATGTTCGTCCCCCATCTTTTCATGTCCTTGTACTTACGCCAGTACTATGGATTTACAGATATCGGCGCTTCCGGAGGAGTTGGTTTGATTTGTGCAGGTCTTCATCTCCGTTTCGGTGAGTCGATCTGGATGGCGGATGTACCTTACCAACAAGTTAACATTCATCTCCCAGTACCCGTCAGACCAGAGAAGGGGCAGAACTGTGCTGTTCGTCCCCAACTCTTGTCACCGAGGTTTATACGCCACTTTTCAATTGGACTCTTGCACAACGATGAAGTCCCAAGGGGCGTGAATGTGGATCCTGTCGAGAGACCCTCTCTCGCGTCCTCGCCGCTGCGCGCACTCTGTGAGATCCTGAGTTGTACTTGGTTAGTCAAACCTCTTTCAGGCTCGATCAACCGATATCCTAAACCTTGTTTTGCGTTCAAGTACATGCTTGCATCAGACTTCACCGAGACCACGCGAACGGTTACCGTCACAGTACGCTGCTCACCAAGAATGCCATCCTGCGTCTTCTTCAAGCGCTTCTAGAATGTGATGCGACCATCCAAGAGACTCCTACATCAAAGGAGGTTTCCTGGCGCGTGCGTGAAAAAGGATGTGGAAGAAAGATGGCGACTCTTATTTTCTTGTCGTTCCTGCTTCCATCACCCCTGAAAGAACATATTCAGCAGGGGAGGGAGGTGGAGAGAAATGCAGAGAGATACCGCCGACTTCCGCAGGATCCATACCTCCAATGACATCGCGAGGATGGAGCTTTTGGGATGCTGTAGTAAGTGTTCTAATTTTGACCCGAGTTTTATTAACGATGCCGATAGTGGACTTTATGGCGACGTAGGAGGGTCTCACTTACGTGACCCTGTTCAAGGCTCGATCCACAAGTGTCTGTCACTCCCGTCGGCATTGGGCTACNTGNGANGTACCTGCCCACCCCATCATCAACATAGGAGGAGGAGGGCATCGAGGATGGTAGTAGACAAATTCGGCTCCATTTTTGAATCACAGGGATAGGAGCGCAAGCTCCTTGAGATTGTCTTACCTTTGCCTTGTCCAAAGAGAGTTTCCTGTGCTCTGTCGTGGAAAACCTGGCGTCCTTCAACAACTCTCTCCTCTTCGGATTCTCATAGATAAGACCTCCTTCCCACTTCCGGCTGCCCTGTGCGCTCTTCAACGCGAACGCACTGAGCCCCTCAATGTCAATACACTTCCCCGGGACAAAGTTGGAGAAGACGGGCTTGAGGGCGCCGAGGACGAAGCACTGGGTGAAGGAGCGGGTGTTCTGCATAGCGGCTTCTGAAGCGGGGAAGAATGCACCTGGGCGGAGGATGGTGGGGACAATACGGGAGTCTGGGGGGAGAGCGAGGAGCATGGCCTCGGTGTTTCCCTTGACGCGCTTGAACATCGTCGTCGAGTCCTTGTCTGCGCCGCTCCCGCTGACGAATATGAATCGGAAGGGGTCTTTGGGCTCTGCGTGTGTACTCGCCACATCGCCGCTCTTGAGTGCGCTCACGATCTCGGCGACGTAGTCATAGGTCACCAACGGGCTGTTATTGGTGTTCTTGGGGCACTGGCAAGCGTTACTTTCACAACAACAAATGATTTTTATGTTTTACTACCATATTTTCCCCCTTTCAATCGTGTCTCATTATATATTATCTTAGTGTGTCAAATCTGAACAAAATCACAAAGTGTATCGCATGATTATTAATTTCCGCCCCCATTCTCTTCCAATTCTCTTTCCTTCCCATAACCTCCTATCCAATCATCATCATCTGCAGGAGATGGTGAGTGCAGTGAGTTGAAAATAGTCTGGAGATGATCTCTCAAGTCGGAGAGAACATCAACAGATAGACCAACAGGGGCTACCCATGGGAGGATTGGGGCATGGGTACCAGGAAGAATATACTTCGGCCCACCATTTGCCTTAAGAATGGTGCCAAGCCGTGCACAACACCAGCAGCATTTCTGGCTTATCCCAATAGGTACACTCTCTGCCTGCGGAAAAATTAATCAGAATCAGAATCAGAATCTGCCAGACAGAAAGAGACAGACACTGAAGATTTGTTGTATAACTTCATGGTTACTAGGGTCGATGTTATAGACATTATTACACTGTTTTTGCATTAAATCACAGCCTAGGGCCATGAGGCAAGCTTCAGCATGTATAGTTNGCTTTTTTAGTTTCATTCGGAGTGATCTGGAGTTTGGCTATGAATTTTTCAGCGTTTTCGAGGTCTTCTGTACTTAGGGCTTGAAGTTTATTGAGGCTGGCAAGATAGTTGTCTTTGAAGGAAGAAATATCATTGCTGGAGACTGACACCTGCGGGTGGGCAAGAGTAGTGAACTTGTAGACAACGAGTGGTTTTGAGGATGGCTTTTGGCGGAGTATTGCGATAGATGCAGTGAGCCAAGCGGTGAGTGTCTTGAGGTAACGGATGACATGGTCACGAGCAGTCTCAGATTCCTCGGGGAATGTTCCGGCTGTTGGTGGGTAGAGTATATGAGTATATAAGTGCACCATTAGTAAAAGAGAAAATTCCTTATACCAATCTCATCTGTAACCTCTCCAACATTAGAGTCACCATTCTCAGTCTCTGCTTCACTTGTTCATTATCATTCTGTGTTGTAACTGACAGATGTAATCAAGAAAATCAACTCACTGGAAAGATTCAGTTCTTGTTTAGTACACAGGGAACGAAGGCTATCCGCCACCTCAGTTGAGATCAAAGCTTCCACAACACCAGTTTTAATAAACCCAGCAATGCCAACGATAGCATCACACAACGCTTGGATGTTTTTGAGCGAGATGGGATCGACTTGTTCACCTCTTTCCCTCATCTCATCACCCAACGAACCAAGGACATGAGCCAGGATGTAGCATTCTCCGAAGTGAGATAAAGTCGTCCTCGCTGATCAGGCTTAACATTCTGCGAAAACAGCCGTTTTTTAACGAACGGGGTGAGTTTTGTTTCTTTGATGACCAGAGGCTCCTTCAGGCAATGCGAGGAGGAGGAGGAGTAATACCAGTCTCGAATATAACACAGGGGATGTGTCGACCATGTTTTGATACGAGCAGCGAGATTCCTATAGGCGCGCCCGACGAGGAACTGGTGCAGATCGACTAACAACCGGTGGGGGTTGGGGTTGACGCCGTTGGGAGAGAGATGGACTCGGAAGATGTAGTGAAGGATGGAGATGATGTCGAGCAGATGTTGGTCGGGAGTAACTTCTCTGTTGGGTATATATATATNNCAGATCGAACTTTTTTTTAGAGTGCTAGTAGTAATCGTAGAGATTCAATTCTTACTTGATCTCACTCAAATTAGTAGAAAGGAGCTGCTTCCCATTTTCACCTGCAGCCAGCTTAGTGAACCGAGAGCCCTGAGAATTCGTGTTTCTTCCGAGCGTAGTAGTAAAGACAGCAGCGATAATCTGATCATCTTGGATGAACCCCGTAACAGCGTTGGGGAACGTCACGTCGATCGCGAGCATTGTGGAGATATGAGAGAACAATTTTGTCAGCCTCTCGTTCCCGTGTTTCTTCGTGATTGAAGTAGGCTGGCCCTCGCGATGGTTTTGTAGGCTGAGAGTAAGAAGAAGTATATCCCTCCTGAGATCTTCGAACGACGGAGGGGCATTGGTATGGCCGCTATCATCCATGGTGGTGGTTAGAACTAGGCTCGTAATTATAAAGTAATCAGGCCGTCTCTTTTACTTCGTTCTCTTTGCGCTGAAAGCTGGAAACCGAGTTGTAAACTATATTTGCTCTTCTTGGACGGTCTCTCCTCTCTCTCCCTTCCCTCTTGCCAACTCGATGGTAGCGAATGGAAACGGGACGTAGGGAGCTCAGTATTGGGTACGTTTTATTTCAGTAATGAATTTACGTATTCACATTGAAGTAACCCTCCTTTTTGCGAGTTCCATTAGCGCCCCGTGTACAGTTTCAATCGTGTTAAGAATAAACACCGTGTTTCGATAGTGGTGATGAGACGCACACAGTCCGAGTGAAGGTTGTTGTTCCAGAGGTTCTCCAGAGAGAATAGAGGGAGATATTGTGGGGTTGGGTGGGAGAGATCGAGAACGGTCACAGCATTGGATATCACTGGAGGGAGGTGAGCGTGGAGGGAAGGGTATAAACTTGTCAATTACAATATCTAATAGAGTCATGATAACAGCAGACGGGAATCTAGNCGCTCGCCTTTGCCTTGTCCAACGAGAGTTTCCTATGCTCTGTCGTGGAAAAGCCGGCATCTTTCAACAACTCTCTCATCTTGAGATTCTCATAGATRAGGCCKCCTTCCCACTTCTGCCCGCCCTGKGCGCTCTTCAASGCGAACGCACTGAGCTCCTCGATGTCGATATACTTGCCCGGGACAAAGTTGGAGAAGACGGGCTTGAGGGCGCCGAGGACGAGGCGCTGGGTGAAGGAGCGGGTGTTCTGCATAGCGGCGTCTGAMGCAGGGAAGAACGYGCCTGGGCGGAGGATGGTGGGGATGATACGGGAGTCTGGGGGAGAGCGAGGAGCATGGCCTCTGTGTTTCCCTTGACGCGCTTGAACATCGTCGTCGAGTCCTTGTCTGCGCCGCTCCCGCTGACATATACGAATCGGAAGAGGTCTTTGGGAACACGCGCCCCGTCGTCGCTCTTGAGTGCGCTCACGATCTCGGCGACGTAGTCATAGGTCACCAACGGGCTGTTATTGGTGTTCTTGGGGCACTGGCAAGCGTTACTTTCACAACAACGAATGATTTTTATGTTTTACTACCATATTTTCCCCCTTTCAATCGTGTCTCATTATATATTATCTTAGTGTGTCAAATCTGAACAAAATCACAAAGTGTATCGCATGATTATTAATTTCCGCCCCCATTCTCTTCCAATTCTCTTTAAACGAGTGTGTTCTGAGGACTCAGTACAAGTATTTATTTATTAGGTAACGTAAATTAGTACTTGTACTCCTCGGTAAACTGGGTTCCTCAGATTGGGGTGTCCAGTATAATTCTATCCTATCCTATCCTGCGGTCAATTCTTCAGATGGCACAAGCAGTGTCCGTGACAGACTCCTACCCATTCGCTCGCGCAAGAAGACGAGTGCGCGTTCAGTGAAGACAAGGCGGCACTGAAGACGAGGCATATTTACTTTTATGTACACGGCCCAGACCTATAGTCTATTTGGATTTGTTTATTTTTGAATTATGAACTCTAATTTTTTGTCTTCTTGCTAGAGCGACTGGCATAACTTGCTGTGGCGTGTTGTACTTGTTTACTACGCCTCATAGTCCTTCTTCTCAATTTTCCAAATTGTGTTATGGAACATAAAGAAGAGCAATGCTCATGACATGTGGCAAGGTTAAAAGGTCAGGATCTTGCCGAGGACTCAATCAAGAATGGCTCTAAACGAGGAAGATTGGCCAAAATGCGAGGCACAGTAAACAAGTACAACGCGCCACAGCAAGTTATGCCAGTCACTCTAGCAAGAAGACAAAAAATTAGAGTTCATAATTCAAAAATAAACAAATCCAAATAGACTATAGGTCTGGGCCGTGTACATAAAAGTAAATATGCCTCGTCTTCAGTGCCGCCTTGTCTTCACTGAACGCGCACTCGTCTTCTTGCGCGAGCGAATGGGTAGGAGTCTGTGTCCGTGATACAATACAACATAAGTAGTAATCGGTAGCCAATATCCTGTATATTGTAATGCATCGTCCCTGTGCAGCTAGTACCATAGTCCGGCTGGACAGCATGATCAGTTGCATATACAAACACATAGATCATATATATAGTTGAGACCTACTTAATACAACTGCGATAACAAGAATATGTATTGAATCTGGATATGGAAGTCTGTAGAGCCGACATCCCTCATGACACCTGGTCCATGTGCAGGGGAATACGACGAGCGTATGAAGAATCCGAGTCAATGGACAGCTGGGGGCGGCTTCGGAGGAGCTAGTTGACCAAATATGAGCTGGCTAGAAACCTTGGTAATACCCTGATTTATCTAAGCACCTGGTGGAAATAAAACAATAGAGAAAGCCTACGTCTTGCACGAGATTTGCGGTAAGGTTAGTAAATCCCTTGCCAATCTTCGAGCGCACAATATGTATCTCGGCAGTGGATACGGCGGTTGCTTGTAGAAATTGTGCCGCTAGATGAACAGGGTCAGGATGCGAAGAGCTTGCTTGAAGTTGTATGACAGCGTTAACGATAACAGCTACGACATATCCTAAAGCTACAATGATGGCTATTCAGTGGAATCATCAAGGGAGAACCCACCACCATTCGGAACACTAAAAAACACTATACATGAGATCCACGCTTGCCATTGGCCTAACGTTACTAGCGTCCAAGAATGCATTCACGTTGCTACACACCAGCCTGGATCCAGTAATGCCGTATAGATAATACTGGCATTGCTTTGCAGGTTATTGGAAGGACGAGGGACAACCCGCATGGCTTGGGTCAGCGGCGCCATGGTAGTTCTTGGTAAGAATAATCATATATGAGCTTGTGGGGGTTCACATACATGTTGCCTTTAAATGCCTTTAAATGCCGATGTGCATTTGCGGCATTTGAATTAGAGTATCCCGATTCCCGACAATGTTTGTTCATATATACTTCATTTCTTCTTCGCTGCTACCTACAACTCTCTCGATAAATCTCTCTACATTGAACTAAACTGTCAACAGCTCCTCGAACTCTTTCACTTCTTGCCTTTCGTGCATCTTTACGATTGGAATGGCAACATTCCCACCGGTCTCCTTATCATAGAGGTACCTCTGAGCGTACTCCCCAACCATTCTCCTCTCGTTCAATGAAGAACCTAGTCCGATCCAAACGTACAGTATATCAAAAGCGTCCAATAAGAAGACGTCAGAGGAATGAACACCGGATTCCAATGGAACTCTTTCGAATGTAGGCTTCCCAGAGGCGTCGGACAAACGGAAAAGAATGGGCTTGGAAACTTCTGAAGCGGAGGGATGGGGACGCATGGTAGTTCCGGGCCCAAACTCTCCAAGAAACACCCCAGCTCCAGGACTGCCTTCATCTAAATAGTTGTGTCAAGGGGAGTTGAAGCTCCAAAACCGATTGTTACCGCACCGTAAACAATCACGTCGCATTGACCCTTCCTCGGCTCTAACAGTTCTTGCACAAATTCAGCGGCTCTAAAGCGTTCCCTCGGAGCACTTGATTTCGAGTTAAATTGTAGGACCTTTTCTCCCTTGTCCAGAACGTATGCATCCCCTGCGACCAGACTATCGGCTTGTGCAGGCACTTCACGGACGAGAAGGGTCTTTTGAGTAACAGAGATGCGGTAAAGCCTGAAGATGTTGAGAGGGGGTGGGTCGGAGACGTGTTGAAATCCAGTAGCAACGCCGCCTTTAAGGACGACGAATCTAGCAAAGTAGGACACGAACCGCGGGGTTTCGTATCCTTGTACCTCCCGATACTGAACCGCAACGCCATTCAACTCTTGGTAGAAGAAATAAGCACCTGCTGCTGTTAGAAGAGCAAAGATAAACTTACGATCGTCAAGTTCTACTGTCTTGTAGGCAGCTGTCCCAGCTTCATCCTGACTAGTGCTCTGCCCTAACCAGAAGTGCAAATCATATGAAAGAGAGTCTGACTCCGGGGATTTCCTATAAGTCTATATATTTCATGGATAATTAGGCTCCAACTTGTTGACGCGATAGCAATATACTGACATTAAGCACGATGTAGGAGTCTCCATCGTAAAAAGATCCGCAACGTTCTTTTGGCCAAGGAACAACATGGAACTTTTCAATCCTCCAAATCTGAAGCYCTGCCTCTTTTCCTGCAATGTCCCAGGCTACTTCAGAGTCTCCTGCTTCCTCACGTACGTGTTTCTCGAGCTATGCCAACGAGATAAATAAGTCAAGGAAAATGGCTTGAACAGATTGAAGCAAACATCTGATCCCAAGAGTGCTATATTAGAGTCCTTTATATCATACACTTTCGCCTTCGTCAGATGTGCCATGGTGGAGGAATATATCAATATGAGGTTCTAGGGGAATCATAATGGTGGTCATGACGAAACAGAGGCGGTGCCTAGTGGCAGTACACCACTTAACGCGGTCATGTGATCATCAAGTTAAGACTGATTTCAATGAGTCATTGAATGCAAAAGTATGATTACAACGCGATTAATGTCGCTTCTATTTTAATCTAATAAAGTTATGGCGCAAACTCGTCGATAACGCTCCTANGCTTGGAGAATACGCCCAAGGGTCTGTAGTCAAGATCAAGACCGAACGCCCTAGGGCCTCCGATAGCGATTCCTCTCTCGGTATCCGTCCACTTGCTCGATGCTTGGATGCCAAAGACCATTACGAGGAGCCCATATCGATACTCAGGCGTTCCGATGGCTTCTCCCGTTCCAGCATCGGAAACACAGATCAAATCAGGAACAGTTGCAATGACTTCCTCTTTGTCTTTGCCATCCTCCCCTCCACCTGGTGTGACTAGGGTTGCGATCAGGTTTTCGTTCTTGAATGGAATCTTCAAGAGTTTGCCGGTGTATGTGTTGTCGTCCTCGCCACCTGCTGCAGCAATCGTCACTTCCCCGTACACATGGCCAGCAACGGTCTTCCTTTCAACATCCACGATTTTCCCCTTGAATAGGACTTTTGCAGATGATGGTCCTCCGACTTGTTCTATGATTGCGCCGGAAACGTAGTCCATTCTGTTTTGACTGCGACAGAGAGCAACGGCACGGCCGATTCTCCATGATAATGAGAGTGTATTCTCGACAACAGCGGCTTTGGTCTTCGTTCCACTATAAGGACCTCGCGCACAAGCCACGTAGCTTCCCATCGTGGAGAGTGCAGCGCGGAATGCCCGTTCAACCTGCTTCTCGGATTTGGCAGAAAGCATCATCTATTACCTCGCGGTATGAGCAACTATTGACAAAAGGATATAGGTTTCTTACCATTGTATTGCCGTTTCCATCCGAGATTGCATAGGGCAGGAACTGAGCAGAATCTCCACCCCATACTACAGGGGTAATCTGCCATGAGACGGGGTATGCACGCCCCATCCAATCGCCATCCACAGTTGGAATATTCATGTTGGTTGATGCACCAAGTAACAAGCCTGAGGGCATGTTAGCATCATCATTGTACGTCAAAAATGGTCAAAACTCGCCTTGTAAACCATTCCCACCGCCAATCTCCAGAGCTACAACACAGTCTGGCTTGATTCCAATTTGGTCGTACACCATCTTTTGTGTCTCCATCATTCTTTGATAGAAATATGAGCCCGGATACAAACCGAGATATGGGAAAGTACTCACTCGTCTCCAGCCAACTTTTCTACGCCAACCGTAGGACTTCCCTTCCCTCCTCCACATCCAACGAGAGCATCATCCTTCAGATCCTTTGGAGATATCACTCGAATCACCGCTCCCTTCCTAAGCATCTCCCTCACGCGAACATAGTCGGGATNAAGGGTCCCGTCCCCCCACCGGTCCCCAAGATGTAACACCCGCAACGAATCCACTCCAGGTCAACCTCCGACACAATCCACTCTCTATCTGCAGTCACTTTAGGGCGATAGTTTTCAATATCAATATTTTCCTCCTCTGAGAGTCGTTCAGACGGCTTCTTTTCCTGGACAGAAGTCTGTTCGAGTGAATCTGATTCTTCATCGAAAGCAGCTTCAGCGTCGACGGTGCGGGAAAAATCGAAGTCCCCGATGGCTTTGATGATAATACGGCATTTGTCTGCGATGTACTGCAACGGAATGGCGTCCATCTCAGCGATCTCGACAGTTTCTCGAACGGCACCGTTGTCGACAGCGCGGTCGATGGCCAACTTGGACCCCTCAGCTAAGGCGTCCTTTGTAGTACGCCCTACGGTACTGACAACGATATCTACGTTCCCAGAGACACGTGCGATAGCTATGAACGTGGAAAACATGTTAACTCAGGAACTCAATGCAGAGTGTACGGTACTCACCTGCTCCGATTGCGTTTGCAACACCAGCAAATTCGGGCTTCTCTACTCGACTGGCACCGATGAGCGTATCGGGTGCGATAATGACGCCACCTCCGACGAGAAGGACTGGGATATCCTCCGCGCTAGTCTTCATTTTGTCGATGATGTTCTCAAGCATCTTCTTCACCACAACCCGATACTCCTTCACGTTCTCTGCATCTAGAGTGATGGAAGTTGTTCCAATGCTGGTCAGATTGTCAGACACGACGGAGTAGTCTGTAGTTGTAGGCGTGTCTCCACCNAAAACCAAAGATCGCTCCGTGATACGATGTCCAACGGAATCTGGCCCAATAGTGAGGGGAACGTCTGCGGAGGGTTTACGTACAATAGAGCCTCCTCCAAGACCAATACTACCGTAAAATAATGAGCCATGGGCACAGAGGAGATTCTACAGGCTTTGTCTTACCTTCTAACATCGGGGCATGAAAAATTCATTCTTACTCCCGAAACTTCAGTCACTGCGGCGGCCTGACGAGGAAGGCCGTTCGGCAAAAGCATCCCAACGTCGGTCGTGGTACCGCCTATATCGACAACGAGCATGGCTTCCTTCTCTCTAGATACTCCTGGGCTCTTCAACAAGAAGGCTGCCCCGCACATTGAGTTAGTGGGTCCGCTTGAGAATGTTCGGATAGGGAGTCGAGCAGCGAGATGTGCTTGGAGAACAGTACCGTCGTTTTGAGTAATGAAAAGAGGACAAGAGAGATTGAGACGGTGAATAGCACGTCGGAAGGAATGAAGGGTTCGTCGTGCGAAGGGAAGGATTGATGCATTCAGAATGGCTGCGTTTTCACGTTCAATGAATCCAAGGTTTGCAACTACGGAACTGATCGGTTTGGAGATTGAAGACCTGAGGACTAGAAAGCACCTTCTTTAGATAGAACAACGTCCGCCTCTGGATAGTACTTCTTGACCCATTCCCCAACACGTTCCTCTTGATGGTGAATGGTATCCGCGGGCGAGAATACACCATTGATAACAATAGCCTTGATCCCCTTCTCCTTGATTTTCTTGCACTCTTCCTCGACCTGACTTTCCACGATGTCGTCGATGAGTTCTCCGTCAATCTCGAGTCCACCAGAGAGGAAGCCACAGTATGCACAGATGATATTCCGAAGATCGGTAGGCCAGTCAATTCCAGAGTACACATCGCGAGAGAAAGGTCCACAAAGACGCAAGACTGCGACAGGTGCAAGCCTGTTCCTATCCTTCTCAACAACTGCATTGATGAAGTGCTATAGATGCTTATGAGCTAGACAATACAGGGGAATGGAACATGACAAGCTCACCGTTGTACCAATAGAAACACACGCGATCTTGGACGCGTCTACCTTAGCATGATCCAATAACGTCGTGATCACATTTTCGATACCCTCACTTGGATCTGCCGTAGTTGGTGATTTGTGCCAGGAAAGGATCCCCCTATTGGGCGCGGAGGGTGTCAACGGATCGAGGAGGACACCATCCGTGTTGGTTCCGCCGACGTCCACACCAATACGAAGAGTTGCCATCGTTGTCTAGTAGTCGTCTATGGGTAAGGGAGGTGGGAGAAGAGATATTCATCCAACGGCATCTTCTTATATTCTCAGCGAAAGCCATTTCACGATAAGCTGTCATAGAGTGGAAAGTACGGGACGCGATCCGACTGAGCCGCATTTCAGTCGGTTAGTGGCGATGCACGGAAATTCGGCCAACGTTCCGACTATTGTGGCGTGTCCCCAGCGGATTTCAACGTTGGAGAACGTTTGAGGAAGAGCAGAAAAGCCAACTAATTCGATCATGGAATTACATTCTGCAGGTCAGACATCTATTCAGCCGTAAGTCCACCATCCACCAAAACACTAGAGATTAATGGTCAGCTTTCAACTGGGAGGGTGGAAAAATAGCACAAACTCAGTCCCTGTAACAAAAGCGGATGCGTCGCTCGCAAGCCAAACGGACACTCCTTGGTAATCGCTCGGTACACCAATTCTCCCAATGAGATTATCATTCCAAGGGCCTCTAGTTTCTGGGTCGATAACACCTTTGGTCATCCTTAGATAGATTATAGCATCATTAATTCAGGACAAGGTCAAAAGTGATTAATCAACCCACCTAGTATACACCCATCCAGGGCTCATACTATTGACGCGTATTCCCTTGGTTCCGAGCTCGCAAGCCATAGCTTTGGCCACTTGCTTGACGCCGCCTTTACTAGCAATATAAGGAACGGCAGTGATGTCCTAAATAGTCAGATCAGGTTTCAATACGACATGCTATGTTTATCGGAAGCATTCACTCTTGCAGCTACGTGTGCAAATGTACTAGCTAGCAGCACGATAGTCCCACCGTTACCTAGTTTGCACATTTGTTTTGCAGCCGCTTGCGCCGTAAAGAATGTGCCCGCAAGATTCACACCAATGACCTGGTGAATAGAGTTAGAACTGGACCTTCGATGACATCGAGCTTTGCCACTTACCTCACTGAAATCGTTGGCAGTGATGTCGAGACAGCTTTTCATCTGCCTGTTATTCCCGCACAAGTGAAACAGATGTCCAAGCGTCCCTCTCGATTAGCTATATCTTCCGTCGTCTTCCACAATGCATCTTGGTCGGCGACATTCTGCGAGATGTACTCGAGACGTCCTGACACGCTGTTCGTCAAACGCGTCTGGGTATCAGTCCATTCCACGCTGGGGTCTTTAGCAAGGTCTAATCCGTAGACAATTGCACCAGCCTCTGCTAACGCGGTAGAAATTGCAAGGCCAATCCCTCCTGAAGCCCCTGAAACTAGAGCTACACGGCCTGAGAGGTCGAAAAGACGGACGCGTGCGGGGTGGATATCTGTGGTCATGGTAAGACGTGCTATGCTCCAGAGAAAGACAGGTGGGTTCTGAGTGGGTTGTGTTCAACTGACAGAGGGTATATATATGCCTGGGAGTATTTGGCTTGTCAGTCGAGAGGTCAGGTGCTTACCATGAGATAACTTCGCAGTGATAGGGAGGATGTAACATACTAAGGTTGAATTGGTGGCGTTCTTTTACAAAGGCGAGAGCACGACATATCAAAGTGTAAGTGAAATTATGTCCTGTTAAACTTGAAGATAAAAGAGCGCAAACCACCGTGCTTGGTCTCCTGAAGCATATATACTTATCATGTTAGAAGACCGGGACTGTCATGGTCGTTCCAGCACTGTGATTCTGCCGGAGTAGCGGAGATTGAAGATGCCCAACCCGGTTCCGGTTGTACTCCCGCCTCCTTAACTTTTCCTCGACGATGTGAGTGCATAAGATCTTCAAGTGGGCCATCAGAAGTTACTCGATACTTGGTATCCAGAATTTGAAGAAATTGTGCTAACATCCAGACCGTGAGACAAGTCGTTAACCATGAGGCTTCAGAAGTTCCTTGTCTTCCGACTCTCCGAGGCCTCATTTCATAGGCGTCTAGTTTGAGTCACCTCTCTCTTCTGCCTTGCTCTAGTGTATTATCATGAACGAAACGAATAATCCATCTAAAACAAGTAACCCTCTTTCTCTACTGGCGTCATCCACAGGCGGAAATGTGGCAGTCTGCGCCCAGCTCCCGACAAGCAACTCAATCCTACGATTTGACATTGAAGAACCCGTTGTAGGCACTAACGAGTTCTCTCTTCCTCCAGTTGATGAGGGATTTGGCGCATGGTCTTTCGTGAGATCTCAGTAAGTAGTGGGTCATAAGGTACTAACAATCCTTAGCTTGCAGCAGCATGTCTAGTTGAAGGCATGGTCTGGGGCATTCCAGAGACGTTTGGTGTCTTCCTCGAAGGTAATTCTACCAGTAAACTCTTAGGGNCCTCTGTGGTGACACCCCTACTTTAATGCGTCTAGCATACCAAAAGGACTCCGTATACTTCTCACAACCAGGGTCTTCATCACTCATACCTCTGATTGGTCCACTGGCATCGGGTATAATGTACTGCACATGTATGTTATGAATGTATACCGTCCTCTCTTGGTGCTCTAACATAGTCCTCCCTCAAAGCGCCGTTCATCTATCCAGTCACAGCCCGGTACCCTGCCCACAGGCGTACAGCAATTTGGACTGGGGCATTGACTTGCCTAAGTAGCCTCATCGCTGCATCATTCACTAACAATGTGAGCCTACCTCCAAGTCACAAACTTTGATCCTGATGCGTGTATCTTAGGTCCGCATCCTCCTCTTGCTACAAGGTGTTTTGTACGCGCTCGGTGGATGTAAGTCTTGTCACATCTTCGTTGAGAATGATCTTCATGTCTTGAAGCCCTCATGTATGCCCCCTGTATCTCATTTCTCTCGGAGTGGTTTGTGAACCGACGCGGTCTCGCCAACGGAGTAATATTTGCAGGTACAGGCATTTTCATCATTGTCTTTGCCTCTAATTGAAGCCATCTACTGGAAGGATCCTCTGCTGGAGGACTGATTCTTCCCCTGATATTGCCTAAGCTGATCTCATCGTATGGCACCCAGCGAACACTTCTCATATTAGGTATCGCATTCGGTGTGATCATGTTCCCTCTACTCCCATTTCTCAAAGGTCGACTTCCCAATGTTCGGCAAGTGCATGGACCGGCGCCGCGTCGGAGCATTCACGCAATATTCAGCTGGCCGTTTACGATTATCATGCTCTCCAATACAATCCAAGCATTTGGGTACTTTGTCCCTTTCGTTTGGCTTCCTAGTATGCTCCATTTTGTGTGACCTGTTTCTCTTCCTTGACCCAACTTATAAGCTTTTGCGAGTGATCTCAAGCTGAACAGTACTAACACGTCCCTGGCCCTGTCTGTTTTAAATGGTGAGTGCATCTGCCTCTGATTGCTACATGGTCGTGAACAACGGCGGTCATAGGAACGTCGCTAATCAGTCGATTGCTTACTGGATATCTCTCTGACAAGATGAATCCCTGGTTCCTCGCCTTCTCGTCCCTTGGCACATCCTGTATAGTCACGTTTGTCTTCTGGGGCATCCTCTCCAAATCTCTTGCGGGTTTGATATCGTATGGTGTGATGTATGGGTTCTGTGCGTGCGGGTGGGCATGCCTTTGGACTGGGCTCCTTCGAGACATAGTTAGTAAGTTTTCGTTTGTTTCCTCAATATTAGCAAGTTCTCATAGAGCGACGTTCCATATTAGAGGACGATCCTACTCTCGCGACGTCTCTCTTCGGATATCTCATGTTCTCACGCGGCCTGGGAAACATACTGTCGACGCCGATATCCTCTGCTCTACAAACCAATAACAACACGACGTTGCCCCTCCGTATGGGTTTTGACGTGGGTGGAGGGAGGTTCAAGGAACTGATTATGTACGCTGGAAGCTGTTTTGCTGCGGCAGCTRTCGTAGCGGTTGTCGGGTGGGTGATATCGTTGCAGGGGCAAGCTCAGCATTCAATCAAGGGAGCCTTGTTCAGGAGACGGTGAACAATACACATCGGTGGTTTGACTGGGTTTGACCAAAGAGAAAATCGCAATACAAGTCAATGTACACCGGGCGTCAACCAGATTTACTCACCACGATCGTTCGAAGGGTATTGGATTGGGTTGGATATCATGAACGTGTTGTGATAAGGGAAAGCACGACAGCAGAATTAAAGTTCAAAATACAAAAGAAAACACTATGTACGCAGCGTAAAGTCGTGACCTGAATAGAAACCATTGTGTTTATGCACAGATTTGGCACCTCTAAAAATACAGACGGAATAAAAAGCATGGTGATATCAAGCAAACAGTGAGCTATACCACTCTTCGAAGGCGAGGACCTTCGCAGACCACTGCTTCCCTGTGAAACCGCCGACAACTAGGATGAAGTGCCCAAGACATGCTGTCATATAATAAGAAGCGGGCACGAAAAGAAGAGCACTTGCAACATACCTGCGAGGATAACCGTTGCCACCTGACTGAATGTGTACGTCTTCTCCGGTTTAGCAGGGGTYTCTGCAACTACTGTACCTGAAGCTAGCGGGGATATACCAGTGGGTTTCAATTTCTCCGGAGTCGGAAGTTCTGCAAGTGCGTCGAAGAGAGCATGTGTGTACTGAAAGGCTTCGCTAGCTTCAGCTGCTACAACAACTGCAGATATTGAAGGTTTGTCAGCCTTATAGTATTGGGGAGCCCAGAGCTATCATGTGAAATACCAACCTTTGATGTTCACATCATCTCCCACACCCTTATCCATACCATCTCTGTACCATTCCTTAATCCTCTTCATTTCGCCGAGGGAAGCAGGCTTTGATGACTTCAGTTCTTTGAAGTTGTAGAAGGAAAGACCTGGACCAGATGCATCGATGTCATATGCCTTGGCAATGGTGTGCTTGATTTGTTGACCACCACTTAGGTCACCAAGGTATCGAACGTAAGCATGGGCAAGTAATGGAGACGGGTCGGACGAGTTGCTAATCTCCTCCAGCCTTGTAACATAGCCAGAGAGAGCAGGGTGTGGAGACGCAATCAGAGCCTTGTGTAAGGAGTGAGATTTCCACGAGGATTCGGGGACCTTGAGAAGGTAGGAAATATCAGCCTCCAAAGGTCCTGCCCTTGATAATAAGGAAGGGTTATAGGTTGGTTCGAGGACTGGGTGGCTGCTGTGTCGCTCTAAGCCACGCTCTATAGCACTGAACGTCTGTCAGTCGACGATTAAACATAACTGCAAGTGACTGACTTGTATATATGCCATAATGTCATCAGGTATTGAATGTAAGTTTCGTATTGCAGTTCGCCTCTAAGCATAGCGACCGCAGTAGGACTATGCTCGACATTGTCGTGCGCTTCCTTCGTGGATTCACGAACGAGAGCAGAGATGGGAAGGGTGTAGTCAAGTTTCGACATGATGGTGGTAAGAAGGCAAGCAGTGCGCTTGCGTATCCCACTTCAGCCGGGGCCTGATGACGGTTGAGGGGAAAAGGGAGATGCCTGAAAAAGACGGAAATGGCGACTATCTTATCTGATATGAATTCCGTCACATCACGCCATTATAGCCCAGACCGAGCGCCACATGTCAAGTACGGCCGTAAACGGGACGCCACCTAGTCCAAGCTGGCTTGTTCTTCCCTTGCATGTTCCTACAGCCTCTCTACAGCTTCCTAGCTCTATCACTAGCAGAGAGATATCCCGAAGGAACTCATCAGTAATATACTGCACATATCAGATCTACAGCCTAGGGCTACTACCCCCAAGCAGTTAAGTAGTCGCCGCCATTATTAAGAGTCTTTAATAAGAGATAAAAACGATTACTCAAGTACTCGCACGGGTCCAACCAGCTTACAAAACCTAGCATACAATAGATATCCGGGACCCCAGTGGCTCCGAAGAGACGAGGAGTAAGTAGTATACAAGTGGACGAAAACAAAACGACAGAATAAGATATGATAACCTGAGACTACACAATGTAGCCTGCGCCTCCCCTCAATGATGATAGCCACCTCCATACCCGGAATTCCCTCCTCCATAACCATACTGACCGGCAGTCAAGTTCGTCGAGCTGCCCTGCGGTGTGAGCTGTAGGTACGATTCATTCTTAGATTTCCCCCCTAAGAACGTCTTGTCTGCTTTCGCTGCAGCGTTCTTTTTGCGCTTGCAGCAGCACTTCCAAATAACGAATCCGACAATGAGAAGGAGACCAACAAGGGATCCAGTAAGGATGTATGGCCATCGACTGAGAATCATTTCCTGATATTTCTTCTTCTTCTCTTCGTCGGAAACAGGCGACGATTGTTTCTGGTCTTCGGGGAGAAGCGCCCATTTCGAGTCTCCTGTGGTATCTTTCCCGGATAGGCGACGTTGGACAAAGTCAGCATGAGCCGTCGCAGAGTCAGTGATGGACAGAAGCTGAACATATGGATCATCTTTGTTTGTGGTACCATCGACCCAGTTACCGACGTCTAGTAGGGTGTAAACATTCCGCACTGAAGAATACGTCCATTAGTAATACCCTCGTGAATGTAATGGTATACTCACTAAAGCTCATGCCCATGATCATATCATAATTACCAAGGATACTGAATGCAGTGGTGATGGGCTGGAAAGTGCCGATGCAAACAGTGTTCCCAGCAGCGTCGGATATGCCAAAGCTATCATCTACGGTATCGAGGGGATGAACCGGATACGATCGACCACCAAAGTTCATGGTAATGTTGAGTTCTTGACCACAGGGAACGGTCCACCATTCATGTTTCGAGTCATATACTGCTCCTTGCACTCGGCCATAGATGGCGTCAGCAAGCTCGCGAGGGACTTGGCTGTGGTACAAGTTAGAGGATGAATATTCCACACTTTCACAACGTACTTGAAGGTGAAGCCAGAGTCAAAGACTGTGACTAGCCGACCATCAGGTGCCTTGGGCACGATAGAGTCAATCTTAATGATGTTTCCATCAGGACCTATGATACCGTTGTCTTTGTCTGTTAATGCTTGCCAATGTTGATCTATACGAACACGGTCAGGAAGTTCCGCAGGCACACCCGAAAACGAGCATGCGAAGTTGCGAGTCCGACATACCTTGGTCGAGCAACATATGTACTTCTTCAACGTCAATTTTAGGCATATTGACGATGTCGCTGAACTCTGAGACGACTTCTGAGATAGTGATTTGCCCAGAATAGTCCACAGTGGGATCGTTCTTGCGGTCGAGGAGGATGGTGATAAAGTTGTCGGCGTTACTGTTAGCTTGGAATATTCGTGCTAAGACAGAGTTGGCGGAATCTTTGTCAATGTTGTCACGGACTTGGCTTCCATCGTTCGGGCCAAGACCCATGAGACCATCATAACCCTGCGAGTGAATGTCGGTTGAAAATGAACTTGCATCTGTGACCATCACTATGATCAAGCTTTCAGTCGGAGAATGATCGTATTCGTGGTTGCCATAACTTACAAAATGCTTGATCGTCGACAGAGTAGTCTCCAAATGTTAAGTCGGCTGTATGTATATTACCTATGGTGGCTTAGTTTGAGCATTGCCGCGCCATGATATTTCGAACTTACCAGTAGCAGAGCCTATGGCGTAGGTTAACGATATGGACTTTCCCAAGTCAGTCGTCGCGGGTTGTTTATCATTGAAGTCGACCCAAAGGTCAGAGCTGGTCAAAGAGACATAAGCCATGGTCTTTGCGATCTCCAAGCATTCCTACCTTCCGGTGTCGACTAGTACTCTTGCATCTACACCTCCAAGGGTGATATTGGCAATATACTGAGCATTCTGATTATTTGCGAGTGGGATTGTGGTGTTAGCCCGCCGTGTGAGTCTGGGTACATTGGGAGAAGGAGGCAGATGTGTTGCACGAATTTGAACAGGGAGTATGAGGGCGTCGGCGGGCGGAAAAATAGATAAAATAAGAGACAGTGGTATTAGAGAGCGCATTCGGGTGGATTCCGAGGAAGTTAGGAGAAAAAATGAGG
>LBLO01000166.1:0-18454 GCA_004354395.1 Chondrostereum purpureum
TCTGCTACTAGGCCGACACTCGACACCTTTGACAGGTATATGAACTATTTCACAAAGGAAGACGACGAGACCGTCCAGAAGTATTTCAAATCAATTGCATATCCAGCAAGCGAATTCCAGGTTGAATGTTCAACAATCCCTCAATGTGAAGGGGTGGTGAGTTTTCTTTGGCAGGCGCTTTTGAGTCGCATTGACCTGCTCACCGTACATCCATGTATAGCTTGCCCTGACAGAGACAAGTGTTATACTTGCCACTGATATACCACGTATGGAGATCTGTCCAGGATTCTTCACCGACAAATTGGAGACAGCTAATCATTTGAGCTCCAAGTCCTTCGATAAGAACGGATGGTGCAATGAACCATACAAAATCGGCAATCTTATGACTGCAGGACATACCATCGTTCACGAGATGACCCATTTTGATTTCATTGGTCGAGCCGTCGGGAAAGCAGGAGGATTATTCCCGGATGTTCAGTGAGTTGTAACTCTTCAGATTCCTGATTCAAGTATTCTGACGTTTGTTGGGGKTTTTCTTGTTTAGTGGGTCGTTTGGAACTCAAGACCTTCCACTCGAAGTTAGCAAGCTCCCTAGACTTAAGAAGCCAGATCTATACGCACCGGCGCAAGCACGATTGCTAGCAGCCGTATGGAGAGACCGCGATGCTGGGAAGATTAAGACAGAGCCGGAGATTTTTACGACCAACAACGCGGAGAATTTGGCTGCTTGTGCGACAGGTGAGTATTAAAATTAATCTGGAAAAACACCATCGTTTTACTGAAAAGGACCGCAATAGAATATTATTTCGGGAAGAAATGCAGTATACCCGCGTCGACGAAGATCTCAGATGAGAAGCCAGATGGCGCGTAAGTGCGCTAAAGGGGTACGCCTGGTCTATGACAAGTAGTAGGATTCCTCTAGCACAGCAAATGAGCGTCATTGACAGAATTTTGAGTTGTAAACCCCTTCCTTCGAGGAATGATAAGCTTGTCTCCAGACTCTAGTAAGGTCAAAGGGGGAGATAAGGACTCGGTTCAAACTCGGTTAGCCTGAATTGGAGTAGAGGTTGAAGTGCTGATTCAGGGGGGAGAACATAGCGTTATTCACCGATCAGGTACAGGAAAAGTGTAGAGTTGAGAATACTACAGCATTAATCAATGCACTTGCGAGCATTCATCACGGTTCCTCCCTCAACATTCACCTATTGCCAAGATTAAGTTGGTGGAGCGAGGGAAACTGAAACCGAATTCCTGCAATCCAGCTCAGAGTGCAAGATTGGAACGTGCCGCCATGATGGATTTGAACTTGCCGAAGTAACACAGATCGTCGAAAAGCCGTTACGCCAGACACCGTCCATCCTCTAATGGTGATCTGTATGGGGTTTTCGAAGACGTGGAGACCACGAACGATTTATCCTCCAAGACTTCCAACAACCAGGGATGGTCTAAAGCGCCATACAAGAGATTGGGAGAGTCATTGGAATCATTCAATTTCAGATGGGTGAATAGCGTAGTATGCCTCTGAGAGAGATTCGGTTTGCGCAAATGGTATAGAATGAAAAGCGAGGGAGTATGAAAGCTCAACGGGGATGGAAAGGACAAATATTCAAATCACGTGAAGGTTATATTGGTGTGTAGCGTAATAGTAGAGCACATTGGCCGACTAGCTCAGTTGGTTAGAGCGTCGTGCTAATATCTCGAATGTTAACGCGAAGGTCTTGGGTTCGATCCCCACGTTGGCCATCACATAGAGTTCGACACCTTTTTGCCCTGAGACTGACACGGAGTAATAACCACTCTTTCTCTGCAACCACCACTGCTCCGTTCACTCAACATGGATATTTCAATGAATGTGGACAGCAACTCTTCACTTTCTCCGCCATCGCCATCCACACAACGAACGACGCGTTCGAATTCACGAATGGATGAGCCTAACGGACAACCGAGACTTGTTGTGGATTATACTTATCGGACGGACTCTGGCTCTGACAGTGACGACAGCTATAGCGACGAAGATGATGAAGGTATGCCCACAAGTATTAGCCAGCGAGGACGATACAAAGTGAGTTTGATTAGGTTTTGTTACTGGATTATAATTCTTATTGTCAGTACAGAATCCATTGACGGTGCCAAATGTTCCAGGATACAAGCCAACGACGCGATACAAGGACATGTTCGTTTACTCTTAAGGTTAAATATACTTCAGTGCTAATCAAATGGCAGGTTCAACCAAATGAAAGAGCAATATGCGAAAGTAAATATCGAACACGATGTGCATGAACGCAATTGGGAACTGGCCCAGAGCATAACGAAGAGGCTCGAGGACGAACTTGAGTGCGTTTAGTTTCTAATCAAATTGAAGTATCATCTAATGTTCTACTAGAGTTCTACTGGACGCATTATACGATGCAGAATCAAGAGGCGACCTCGTACCCGTGACATACTACCACCCATCCCTGGCGCCAGAAGAACCCAGCATCCCGACACCATCATCAGCCACAACGACAGCATCGAATATAACCGTAATGCCGCCTCTTCCTGCAGAATATCCGCCCGTACCACCAATTACGATGCCGCCAGCGTCTATGACCCTCATCTTGAGTCCGGGTAATGGGACGTCCAAGCAGCCCGAGTGGATGCAGGGCCAGCATACGTTCATGGCGTCTAATGGTGCACCACCACCGATGCGGGGTGCAAGAGCTAGATCGGGRATGAGTGTTGTTCATGCGGCTAGGAAACGGAGGGCAAAGAAGGAGTCAGCAAATGGWAATGCAGAGGTAAGCGTTCTGACCTTTCAATTCACACCGTAGCTAACATATGAGTGTTAGGGAGAAGGTGTAAGCGGCGGTGAATTCCAGTTCGTCAGTGAGGACCCCAGCGTTCTCTCGCAGCGCTGAGCACAATCCATTCAGTCTTGATCGTTGTGTATCCGTGTTGCTGTCTACCCCGCACCTTGTATATCTGCTGCACGTATTTATTTATACCATTAATTCTCGACTGACTTTCAATTGACTTGCAACCGGTCCCTGTTCCATGCACGTCCTAGGGAATGTAGTAGAGGACTCCCGTCTTTGCGTCATGCAACTTGTTAATTTCAGGGGAGACATGGCCTACTTTGCATCAACGAGAGAAGAGAAACCAGAAGAGACGCTCTATCTGACCACCAATGACGCCACGTACTGATGTGGTGGTGGTTAGAGAGGTTTAGCTGCGTGTCTGTTTTGTGATCGCTCAACATTCCGAACTATCTTGGGTAGCTTCCTCTCGAAATAAGCGTCGAGGAACTCTATGTTCGCCGAGTGCCTGTTTGCGGGACCGCCAGCTCGGTCTATATCTATCAAAGTCAGATCGGAGCCGTACAGAGACTGGTTGTTCAACCAATCTTCGCTTTATGTTGTCTATTATAGAGTTTGGAGCTGAATTCGGTCTCGCTGATGTTGGTGGGATGAAGTCTGTGTTATTGTCGTTCCTGGTCGTTTCTATCCGAAACTTGGTATYTAATGCTCCTATGCTGCCTCCAGAAGTGTAGATCTAGGCCTTGCTGGTGGCAGATGCTGTTCATCCTGTACTGTCTCGTTTCATTTCCACGAATACGCCACAAGTTGCCTACTTCCCATCTCCGAGACTGGATTGTCCTGATCGGGATTGCGATTACGATCACAATGGATACGTTAACCGAAGAGGGAGTAAAAATGCGCTAGACAGAGTTTGTGAAGGGTCAGAAGGTATTTTATTGCACTCCCGCTGATAGTGATGTTATACGGCCTCTCAAATCTCTTCCTGTGTGCACTTCGGAAATTGCCAGAATGTCACGATATCCTCAGGCAATGTTATGATTGTGAGGATCGTGAAAATATTGAAGCCGCGATCCGAAAGGAATGCCTGCCTTTCGATGACACTTGAGAGGATGAGGTATATCTTACGGAAATGGTCGAAGATTCCCCAGTCTTTCTCTGGTGAGGGGACCTACGGCGGAAACGAAAAGGCCTAGAATCATGATCATCGAAAAAGCAATTAGTGGATCTACGCCATCGTGGTAATTTACTGAATCTGCTTCCTTACGTGGGAACGAGAGAAGGATCACCTCTCTTCTCAATCGACGTCAGTATACCAATGTCTGACCAGCGACCACTCGCGAAGAAAAGAAAGATTTTGGACATTGAGAAACTCAACGCACCTGTACAAATGATGTGTGGTAGCAGGCTCACAGCTCTCGAGTCTGCAAAGCGTCGCATTCGTGACCGTTGTAGAAAAGCAGGGATGACAACGTGAGGGCTTTCTCCATTCCCTAATCTTTTGGCTTATTATATCAGGAAGGAGGCTCTACAACATATTGAGAAATATGGACTCCCTGAGGTTGTNAAACCTAGGTTTCTCTACTTTCTTCTGACCTCTGGGACATGCCTCTAAGACATCTGTTCTTACTAGGGCCAAACAACAGCGTCAACCCAATGCTGGAGACATTGCGACAAAGATACCAGCTTTCAAAGTGCAGCGACAGGATGCTGGGGAAATAGGATCCTTGTCTTCACTTCCATCTCAGCGGATTGAATGTCTCGGCAGTCGTTCTCAAACTCGGCCAGAGGAGTTTCTAGTTGATAGTCAACCCCCAGAGCAAAAGCACCGCTGTGAGTCAGTATCTGAGGTTTGGAAATATATTTTATATCTCAATAATATAGTAGCACGCGCGGGGACACCTCCACAGGGTCTACATCCCGAAATTACTGCTGCGCCACCGCCTATTAAAGATAACCTCGACTATGCAGACACCTACAGCACTCCAAGTCCTTCTCTTCCAACAATACCCCCGCCGCCATACCTATTTACGTATACTTCAAGTCTGCATCCGAACCCATTTTCATCACTTCATGGGTCTATGAACTCGACGAACTTTTGTGGCACCTCTTCAGCTCACACCGCTCGTAAAGTGATCAAGATTTCTGTACCTATTGCTGTCCAACATTTGCCGGTTGGAAGTCCTGTATGTCTCAGTGGAATAGTTACCACTGCAGGGGAGTCCACCTCCGCGACTTCCACGCCTCCCGAGAGGCAGATCTCTTCCTCTTCCACCTCGTTTATGGACTTAGAAATACAAGTAGATTTCATTTCCGATTGAAGAAGTAAAATACAAGTAGGTTTCATGTCAGAGTACTGCTCAATGATATACTGTTTCTCTATGCCTTTATACTCACTTCAAACTGCGCCACTTTCACGGCTTCCAAGAGCAGGCCGCTTCCATTGGCGTTGATGGAAGTGAACCCATACACATAGTGTGAATCAGAGGGCGGTCTTCAGGAAATACAATGGTTTATATTCTCTCACCCATTCCTATCTTCGATCGCTGATAGTGTGGAAAGAACATAGATCATTTGGAGGAATGCCGATGGTATACTGCTGGTCCAATGACAACCAGTAAAAAAAGTATGCTTTTCCCRATCTCAATAACTTGGCTAATTGGACGTTTCCAATCGTAGGCCCATTTTGCAGGTCAGAGGTCAGGACTACCCCCATCTGGGTAGGAAAACGGATGAGGGTGGGGTACGAGCTTGCCACCACCCCATTTCGTCTTTGATTGGCATGGCAGGGGACGATATACTGGAGATTTATCTACAGAGAGATATGGCAATCCATACTATTCTCCGGTGTTACCTCCTACTTGGGTTCCTGGGATTTGTCGATGAGATATCAGAGCACATGTACACACTCCGAGTCGTAGTCTCGGGCTGGAAGGGGAGCAAATGCCCCGACGATTGAAAGAGGAAGTAAAACATTCCCAGCATGCATCCGTACTGGTCCGCGGAACGTTGAATAGACTGTAGATTCCGCCATTGGCGAGATCCAGTTGCGACACTGCTCGCTTCTCCTTCAACATGTTTCGTTTCCTCTAGGTCCATTTACCGACGAATGAACCGATATGCGAGAAGCGAGTTGTGGGTGGCTCGAGAAGGAAGCGTACATGCAATGTCACCATTCACGGCAACAAATAAGTAGTGTCGATGACTGAGAGTAGAATTATGCATAGCAGATATACAAGGTGCGGGGCAGAAAACGAGTACAACAAGACGGATACACAGTGACCCCAGATGGGTAGGTTACGCTCAGCGCTGCGAGAGAACGCTGGGGTCCTCGCTGACGAACTGGAATTCACTGCCGTTCACACCTTCCCCCTGCATCCATAGATTAATTACGGTATGAGTTGATAGTACAGAACGCTTACCTCTGCATTTCCATTTGCTGACTCCTTCTTTGCCCTCCGTTTCCTAGCCGCATGAACAACACTCATCCCCGATCTAGCTCTTGCACCCCGCATCGGCGGAGGCGCACCATTAGACGCCATGAACGTATGCTGGCCCTGCATCCACTCTGGCTGCTTGGACGTTCCATTCCCCGGACTCAAGATGAGGGTCATAGACGCTGGCGGCATCGTGATTGGTGGTACAGGCGGATACTCTGCAGGAAGAGGCGGCATTACGGTTATATTCGATGCCGTCGTTGTGGCTGATGATGGAGTCGGGATGCTGGGCTCTTCTGGCGCCAGGGATGGGTGGTAGTATGTCACGGGTACGAGGTCGCCTCTTGATTCTGCATCGTATAATGCGTCCAGTAGAACTCTAGTAGAACATTAGATGATACTTCAATTTGATTAGAAAACTAAACGCACTCCAGTTCGTCCTCGAGCCTCTTCGTTATGCTCTGGGCCAGTTCCCAATTGCGTTCATGCACATCGTGTTCGATATTTACTTTTGCATATTGCTCCTTCATTTGATTGAACCTGTCACTTAGTTAGTGCTGAAGTATATGTAACCTTAAGAGTAAACGAACATGTCCTTGTATCGCGTCGTTGGCTTGTATCCTGGAACATTTGGCACCGTCAATGGATTCTGTACTGACAATAAGAATTATAATCCAGTAACAAAACCTAATCAAACTCACTTTGTATCGTCCTCGCTGGCTAATACTTGTGGGCATACCTTCGTCATCTTCGTCGCTATAGCTGTCGTCACTGTCTGAGCCAGAGTCCGTCCGATAAGTATAATCCACAACAAGTCTCGCTTGTCCGTTAGGCTCATCCATTCGGGAATTCGAACGCGTCGTTCGTTGTGTGGATGGCGATGGTGGAGAAAGTGAAGAGTTACTATCCACATTCATTGAATTATCCATGTTGAGTGAAGGGAGCAGTGGTGGTTGAGGAGAAAGAGTGGTGGTTATTACTCCGCGTCAGTCCCAGGGCAAAAAGGTGTCGAACTCTANTGTGATGGCCAACGTGGGGATCGAACCCAAGACCTTCGCGTTAACATTCGAGATATTAGCACGACGCTCTAACCAACTGAGCTAGTCGGCCGATGTGCTCTGCTGTTTTCCTGCAGTCCAAAAATAAAATATCTTGTTTATGATTTCTGGAGGTAGATCGTTGCAAGCTATTTGTGTCTGAGGAAGCAAATTATTAACTAATTTGGAGTGAATGCGCAGCTATTAGAGCGTACGCTGGGAATGGAACATGGAGAATAAAGTCTGAGTGATGATCTATACTAGGACCCTGGACGCGATCGAATGGTTATAAGAAAGCTACATAGCTCAAAAAGGCACCCACGTGATGTCTTAATTAGGTGGATCTCTATCTTGCGCAACAGACGCGCTGCAGCTGGACTTGTACATCCAACCCTATAAATTTAAGTCTTTAATGGTTTGTAGAATAGATTAATTGGCAGGCCATTTTTTCTGTGATTTTTAAGCTATGATTGAATGAACTACACCCTCAAAATGGGGTCAGAGGATATATGGTGTCTTCTACGANGCTTCCTGCTTTATTTCCCCTCCGGAAAATACACCTGACTTCTCAATTGAGCTAGGGCTCCAGGGCGCGTTTAGAATCAGACCATACGTCAGGAAATAACGACTGTCTTATTTCGGATCGTTTGGTCTGACTACGGGAGACTAATCTCTAACTATTTTCAACCCAAATGGGCTGTCTTGTTTTGGATATTTTCGCCTTACTGAAATTTAGGCCAGTTTAGGCCCGACTCGGAACGATGGCCCGATAAGTAATGGTTCAAGTAAACAAGGACAAGCGTGAGCCTCGGTTACACCCCTGCATTCTTTACTTCCACGATCAGGGGTCTACCAATCTGGATTCTGGAATACACGACTTGTGCGTAGTTCGGTAGCTTGCTCAACGATGGCCAACATTCCCAGGACTGCTAAAGCTGGCCGCGACTGGACTGAGGTGGAACTAAGGGCCTACAATAATATCACCGTCGTCAATAATATCACAACTTTCCAGAGTGCTCAAAGTTCTGTCAATGACGCTCATTTATTGTGCTAGAGAAATCCCACTGCTTGTCATAGCTCAGGTGTACCGTCACGTACCTACCCNTTCAGCGCACCTTCGCGCCATCTGGCCTCTCATCTGAGATCTTCGTTGATGCGGGGATACTGCATTTCTTCCCGAAATAATATTCTATCGCGATCCTTTTCAGCAAAACGTTGTCTTTCCAGGTCAAGCTTAATGCTCACCTGTTGCACAGGCAGCCAGATTCTCTGCATTATCCGTTGTATAAATCTCCGGCTTAGTCTTGATCTTTTTAGTGTCGTGGTCTCTCCAAATTTGTCGAAGCACCCGTGCATGGGCGGGTCCATAGATGTCGGCTTCCTGAAGCATGGGGAAGTTGTCGTCGGCATACGGAAGATCTTGAGTCCCATGTCTTCCGCTGAAGGGGAGGCCAAAAAATGAGAGTTCTTTTCTCAAGCACACAATCAAAAGAAAACCCTACCCCTGGTCAGTTGACGGCGAGCCCGCTTGTACACCGATGAAATCGAAATGGGTCATCTCGTGAACTATGGTATGTCCTGCAGTCATGAGATTCCCGATTTTGTATGGTTCTTTGCACCATCCGTTCTTGTCGAAAGACTTTGGAGCTCAAATGGTTTGCAGTCTCTAATTTGTCGGTGAAGAATCCCGGACAGAGCAGCATTTGGGGAAGTTTAGTTTTAGGTATAACGTCTGTGTCTGTCAGAGCAAGCTATGGAAGAAAATATAGTGAGCATGCCAAAACCGCTTGCAAAAGAAAAAAGAAGAGCTTACCTGCCCTTTACAGTCAGGGATTGTCGAGCATGTGACCTCGAATTCTCTTGCTGGATACGCGGTCGACTTGAAATAATCCTGCACGGTTCCATCATCCCCCTTGGTGAAATAGTTCATATACCTGTCAAAAAGTTTGTTAAATGTCGGCCGAGCAACAAACAACAATGATAGAAGAGATTCGCACGCCGGGTCTGTCCGTTTGACACTCTGTGCGAATGTGGCAAGTTCAAAAGCCTCCTCGAAGGCTTGCTTTAACTTGGCTGTCTTAGCAGCGTTGCAGGAACCTGCCTTGATTCTGTACCTCTCCATCAATGTTTTGGGGGCTCGACGCTCGATAGTGTTATGTCCACTAGTGTTCATGTACTTAGTAGAGCTCCAATATGTGCTTCAGAAATACCTCACCGATCGTTAGGTATGGATAGAGAAAATGTACTCATGAAAAATCCGCTAATGATGAGCATGATCAGTGCCTTGGACGTGGTAGAGAAATGCATGGATGGCAGTAAAAAAAAGTGACCAGCACTGTTTTCGAGAAGTGGTTTCTAGAGCTCAACTCTGCTCTCATTCTTCGTGGAGTCCAGCTTATATTGCGCAGCCATGAGACGGACGCCCACAGGTGACGTTGGAATGAATACTGGGATCTCTACACAATAGTATGAGATCTCCCGCGCAATAACCCACAAGATCTAGAGGAGTGGCCGAAAGTATAGTTAGGTTCCTGTAACTAGTGGGCTGTATCCCGGGACCTCGCNTACTCGCTTTGAATCATGGACAGTGGGTGTTGCCTAGCCGTGATTGTGATTTGGTCAAAGAAGGACCAATGCTGCCTCATCTGAGACTGTATTGCTTTGGATTGAGATTTATGGTAGATTCGCAATGCCCTTCTAACTTGGTATATCTTCTGTCAGAAGTCTAACTACCAGCTCATAACTTCATCAAGACAAACCACTCTTTTAACGAACCCGGGCATCAGTGCAAGTACTGAACTCGGACCGTCTAGCAAATAGATACAAAACGAACAGTTTGGCTCTCACCACAATCAGCAACACTCGAGATTTTGGTACCACAAATGCGCCCCAAACCAGAAACTGACAGGTAACCCGACCTGCTAGTGCACAACACACCTCGTCTGACCTGCTCATTGTTCCAGCAAAACAGGTCTCCCTCCGGGTGCATGCGAGCTCGTTGGCTACGATGTCATAGATCCAGAGATGGCGACACAGCCCGTCATTTGGGTAAACATCACCGCCCAGCCCACCAAGTTATCTCTGTCATCCCCAACGACGCGCTTCAAAGTCATCACTGACCTTGAAATTCTGTTCTCACCCAAGCCCGCAACTTCTATCACCTTGAATGGGAYATCATACTACTACCGTGATGGCTATATTGTCTGCCCGAAGCTTGGGTTCGTTCTAGYGTCCCTCCCCGAGCCAGACATCATTTTCCCGGGTTGGATCCCTAAGACCTACCGTTTTTTCCCCAACCGTCCTTTTCTTTCAACCGAGGGGAAAGACATGAAGATCATGGAGTGGAACAAATGGATAACAATTCCTGCAACGGGTACACTTCGTATCGAGCATGAGGTCTCGTTGGCAGAGCTCCTCGAGGATGAATCGAACTCAAAGAAAAAGTCACCGACCAAACTAGACGATCTTAGACCTGGAATGCGTTTCATTTTGTGGGTCCGCGAATGTTCATTACTTGATGGGTTTTACGCGTACTGGGGAGGNGTCAGAAGATGAGCTGAAGGACAAGAAACTGTCGGATTACTTTCCTGGCCAACTCGATTGTGGCACAGGAGAACCGATCACGCCTCCATCAAAAGATGAATGGGCTTGGAGGCTAAACGAGGATGGGGTGGAAATCCGAGGAAACATTGGTCGGTTTGGCCCTGTAGTAGAGTTGACAGCCTGAGAGACACGCAAGTTGAATGAAATACTCCAACTCTACTTCAGGATTAGTTTCCACTGAATCGAGAGCTCGGGTATTTGATGGAGATGAAAATACATGCTGATAGACTCGTTGCAACCGATGCGTGAAATTCATCTATACCACAGTACATTTACTCGTAGAATGAGTCCGAATCAAAGATGACCTTGTAGTCCCCGACAAGGTAYTGTCTCTCCTTCCATATTTCCAACTCTTTTTGCCAGGTCTTCCTCGCACACACAGGATTGTTATCCGTTGGGTACCGGTCAAAATGCTCGAACGCCCGATAATAACCATTTTCCATGTTCACTAGCTGGCAATCCAGCCAGAAAGCAAATCCTGGGAATATGTAGCTTGTTTCAGGATCACCAACAGCGAAGTCTCCATCAAAAATGAAAAACACTCGATCTCGCATGGACTCTCTTCTTGAAAATGACAGCCAAGCACAGGCGAGTCCTGTCCCATCCAAGTCTCGCCATAGAGGAAGACCGGGAGCTTCTAGGTCTATCCCGTCAGGTTCATCAAAAATGAGTGGGTATAGGTTAGGTGCACCCGCTTCGGCGAGGTGATTCCACCNGAGTGGTCTCTGTCCTCCATCCTCGAACCGGTGGCGGAGAGGAAGGCCAGGCCATAGGGCTGCAATGGAGACATGAGCAGGCCATTCGAGGATCCACAAACGGAATTCCTCTGGGATGTATGGGTGTTGTGGCCGGAGGCGATCAATGTAGGCCTCCCGATCGAAAGGACGAAGATTCTCGAGCGTCCAGGGTAAGCTTTTTTGGACCCAAGGAGACTCTATAGCAGTTAAGAACAGATCATAGAGTGCCTTTCGCGCTGGGGGAATGGGGGATAGATGGGCCAGATCTCTCCATTTCTTACACACACAGCGAGCGATAGCAAAGGTGGTAAGAGGGAGATGGGGAAATACTTGAAGTAGTAGCTCGTTTGGAAATTCCTCCATGATGGCTGACAGGAAGAGGTTTGAAACTATAAYCATMTGTAAGTAGTGCAATCAGTCATATGAGCTCGTAGTTCAACTTACAGACAATAATAGCCTCGTGGGGCAGCCTACTTCACTGGATCACAGAACTTCAACAGAATAGCGCCCACATTCTCAAGAAATTGTTTATCTCCGTGGAGCACTTAGATTTGTGTTCACCTTTGATCGACAGCGCGTTCAGTAACTCTAACGAGTATCGATATAGAAGCAAGCAACAGCCCAAATTTTAGAATCGTAAGAGAAAATATACGAGCTACAACCGTCTTACCAGGAATACCAGACCAAGGCTGGCTGCCGAAAGCATTTCTGAACAAATTCCCCGTATCTTAGGAATTTTTTNCAGGGCGGTCGAAGTATATCTGCATGTCGTTGAACTCGATAGTAGTCATCGTCAAGAGAAACCGTGTTTGGGGACCGGGTAAAGTGGCGATGGATCATTGGATGTTACCCGGACCCAACAGGGCCAACACCTTGGTCTTGACTTCACACGGCGTTCACTCAGTTCTCCTCTCTCTGTGGTCGAGATCCATGAGATTTATAACATTCTATGAGGAACTTATGGATTAGATGGCGCACATACTAGCCAGATCTTTATCTTTGGTTATCAAGATCAAAATGTTCTGGCAACCCAAATTTCCAAGTCTAACCCACAAAATCAACTGTTTCCACTGTAATTACTCTCACAAAGTAGTGGAGAGAAACTAACGATAACTCAAGATCTTGCTGAAGTTGTATACTATGGAATGTGAGAAACGATCAGCGGATTAATGTGGCACATTTACTTCAGCAGCTAATCCTGGCGGATCTCTTCACTCTGCCAGAATAGCCACTATCGAGATATCTAGTCATGCTCTTTGTTTAAACGTCTAAGAGAAACCGAAGGCGATATAACTACTATAAGAACAAGCTTCGATTCTCAGACGAGTCCAAAATATAGCATGCTAAAACCTGCCGACCGTCCTCGACTTTGCTTCCATACCCGCGCGGTTGAGAAATACAAAAGCCATCGTGTGAATTATTGAGATTATTGACTGACTGCATACGAAAAGACATAGACTGAGCTCTTGAGCAGGTACTTTTAATCTATGTGAGGATTCAGATAATCAGTACCGTCCGCTCTAGTCCCAATACATGCCAGCCTCCATCCATGCTCGCGCGAAGATCAATGTTCCCCGCGGAGCTACATGTTATCCCAGGAGGGAGAAGTCTGTTGGTTCGAGTCAGTCTACAGAGAGTTCAYGGCGGTAGCAATGACTCCAACGAAGACTTCTGGCGAGATGAGCGCCGTCAGCTTCGGAATCACAAATCAATAACATCTAGGCACTCATATACATACCTCAGGTGAGTTTCTTATGACCTCTAATAGGCGCCTACTTCAGGGACGCATAAAACCACCTTTGAACCTTGAACGTATTTTCGGCTGGGAAAATAAACAACAGCTTGAGAGACGTAGTTGGTACGGTTCCCACATCCTTGAAAGGATGTCTATACTGGGATATCTCGGATAAGGAGGGAAGTAACTCTCGGTCACGAGGGAAACCCGTATCCTTCTCGAGGCAGTCCGCTTCACGAATCACAATGACAGAGAAGGTATTCCTGCACGCAAGGGGATAGCGGAGCAAAGAGAGGATTACAGATTGGGCATAGCTCAATCAGAAGACGAGTCCAACAGAAACACATGCCCTACAAGTGGCTTAATATCCATTTGTGTAACAAGGGTCTTTTGAGAGAAGTTGGGGGACTTTGTTATTCGACGCCGACAGGTATAGTAACAAGGTCTAAATCTCTTCCAAGGTTCTTARCCTTGCACCATCTAGAGAAGTACGAAGCTATTGAAATGCGTTTACACCTTTGTCATTGAAACATGCCCCCTCCACGAGGCAAGAGTCGTGGAGGTATTTAAGTTTGATGATCATGGATGGAAGTCCTCCACGATCGCAGCACCCACATCGCCTCCAGCAAAGGACATTCGCTTCAGATTTCCTTTCCTTGACAGTTGTTGGTCCCAGCTTGCGTGGGAAAAATCGGGCCGTCGCGGGTACTTAAGGGGGAGAGGTAANGTTGAAACGTCTTTGATTTCTTCTCCCAACATTCCCTCCGCCCACGGGCGAGGATGAATCCCCCAGTGAGTAGAAGTTTCCAAATGCCAGGAAGTATGGACTATAACGCGTAAACAGAGGATTCAAAGCCAAACGAACCGTTTCGCACATACACAGCAGGTAAGTCTAACTTAGCGATTGAAGGGAGGGCACTTACACGTCCAGTTTCCGTACCACAATTGTCGACACTCTCAAAGTGTCTTACAGCTTCTATAGCCATGATCTAGTCGCGTCAGGGCTGGATAGACTTTATCTAAGTTCTGAACGATTGTGGTACGCGACTGGACGAAGTCGACTTCCTTCTCTTGATAAATTTCATCATTGAAGGGGACTCACGGGAGCGTTGGTTTTAGAACAATACCGTTATGAATGGAAACAATACAAGCTTTCATATATTTCCTGTAAGCCAGGAGCCAACTCTTCAACAGGTATGACCTTTCTCTCTTAGACCTTTCGGATCCTACCAATAACTACCGTTCTTCACTAGATGCAGCAGAGATTTTCTGTAAAACCTTCTTCATCTCAGGCGCAGGCGCCGCCTTCCGTACAAGTACGTTAATTGCTCGGGATTCTCACTATTTGAACTCATCAATCATGTTAATAGTCTATCTCTAATCACTCTACCCAACCGGCACCTGTATGTTCGTTTCTTCCAATCCTAGATCATGCCCTGATAACGTTATAGCAAGGTCCCAGGGCTCCCCCAAGGAGCGCGCAAGCCCCAGTAAGAGTCAACTTTGACTTATTGCCCCTAATCGTTCTAATTTCTCTCGGTCGGACAGCACCTTCACTATAACTACGACACCCCACCCAATGCAAACACCAACTCACGATCAGATCCGCAATCTGCTGCATCTACTCGAAGACCTTCGGAACAGGCTGCTCCCTCTTACCAATCAGCGCCTCGCATGATTCAACCACCCCCTCCTCCTGTAGTGACATTGCCGCAAGGTGCTCAGATAACTCAATCGTCGGCTTTCCCGCCCACCCCGAACACTGCAACGGCGACACAGCCTCTTCAACGTAGCCAGCCACCTTCGCAGCAGCAGCAGCCACAGACTCCYTCGAAYCTTGCACGCATTATCGGGTCTCAGCCACTCCCAAACATGCTAACCGAAGAACAAATGGACCGAGTGTTGGCGCCAATCAATCCTCTCTTAGATGGCCTCTACGCTACCTTTTCCGATATTGTTACTCAAATCGTGAAGGGGGAACGGGATATCAGCGCCCGCCTTCGTGCCGAGCGTGATAAAGCTCGTTCCGAATTGTCAGCTGCAAACAGAGAGCTCGGTGAGAGTGATAGAGTACGTGGGNAGAATGAGAGACTCCGACGCGAGAATGATCGTCTACGGAGTGACTTGGAACACTGTCAGAGGGAGCTGGAAAAGTTTAGGAGGGCAGAGAATGACAGAATGTTTGGACAGGTCAGGGCCCAGACGGAGGAGCGCGATCGTCTTCACAGGGTCAACTCGAAACGGTATTTATCACTCTATGCCTTTGGTGTGATGGAACGTCCTTTTGACCGGTTTATKCACAGATTCAAGGGTTGCAGNCNCNACAACAACAGCAGCAGAATCACCAACGAAGAGCATCCAACGATAGTCAACGATCAGGAATAGCATCCAGTCCTACCGTTCAACCTAGGGTCAAGCAGGAAGTACTTGACGAGCCGGTTAARTTAGATTCAAAAACATATCCYCTGCCTCCTCCCCGACAKCYTTCTCCACGKCAYYCCTCGTCACAACCATCYTCGCGCCCTAGTACATCAGGTGGATTACTRCAGACCCGCTCACCTTCGACTTTATTCAGAGGGTCTCACCTTCCGAATCCTGACCAAAGCAACAATGAAAARGATGGGTCGAGGAAATCATCTGTTCCCCCACGAGTTGCMCTCCCTACGTTGCCTACGCGTCCCTCAGGCGATAGCGTCGTAGGRTATCGACCAAGCTCGGGTGCATCTGTRYCTGCAATTCATCGCCARCAYTCTTCATCTTCRCCYATGGCTGTCGACCGTCGGAGCCCAGTGACAAGTAGACAGTCGACAAGAATGCCTCCACCACAAATACAGCAGCAGCCAACGCCTCCATCACCACCCACTACGGTTGTAAAGAGCGAAGATCTTTCGGATTCGGTGTCTGTTAGTAGCATTTCGACCAGGGCGCCGCCGACCTCAGCTGTTCCGAAAACTTCCACCRCATCTTTGACGAGGACAACGCCYCAGCCATTGAATCCTGCCGCTCCACAGAGGAGTTCAACTTTGRATTCGTCAAATGGCCGAGAACGATCAACATCAAATCCGTCTAAAAYACAAGGATCTTCTCACTCAGGTGCAGTCTTCCAGGATCGACGAACCTCGACATCTCCGTCARCTTCCCCTTCCCTYGAGAAATCGTCGGTGCCTATGRGACTCCCTCCCCCATCTTCTCAGCCCTCGGCACCGGYACCAACGCAGCCAGTGTCCCTTCGAGATATTTCGCCTCGGTTGAATCGRTCGTTTGACGTACCGGTGAAAGACCCAGCTCCAGTTGCTCCTGAGAACCCTATTCGACCTTCGTTACCTAGCACATCTCCTCCTCTATTGCCATCTATACCCAGGGTTCTAGCTCAAGTCTCTCCTCCGCAGCCTCTGCAACTCCCTCCCATGAACGCAGCCAAACGTTCGCGGGCCGAGTACGAGAAGGACGAGTCGTGGCCRCCTGGACCWCCGGCGAAGAGAGAACGGCAGTACACCAAACCAATATCTTCCTCGTCATTTCGGCATCCTCYTCCTCCCGCGCCTGAACCACTCAAACCTTGGTCTCAATCCGCGACGTCATATAAAGTCCCTTCCTCTGCTGCACCACAACCCCCCTCTCCATCCATACCGAAGAAGGCACCTTCGCTGGGGATCCAGCATCTATCGATCTTGTATAAAGAGCAAAACAACGAATACCGGTGTTCGGAATGCAGACAGTGCCGCTTCCCGACGAAGACGATGTGGAATGTGCTGGTGGAGCATTGGCAGAAAGAGCATCCTCAGAAGTGCGAAGAGATCCTTGGGCGTGGGAGGGTAGGGATATTAGAAGACGGGGTGAGGAAGGTGGGCAAGTAATGAAATCAAATGAATGTCTTAATTTCTGTATCCGCTTTCGTTAGCTTTCGTTGACTCTGACATGTATCGTGTAGCAATGTATGTTTGGATGTATACTTCTTTATATCTTTTGTCTTAGGTTTTATTATGCAATGTTTTYGATTCTATCTTATATGTTATGCACTGGTCTTTCAATGTTATATCCATTTAATGCCTGCCACACTTGATAGTCTTTCCAAGTGACRGWGCAAGTCAACTGGCTTGATTCAAACTTGTAAAATGGTTACTCATATTGGTGCTTGTTCTGGATGCTTTAGATCTATTTACTGTCATTCTTTAGCATAATCAGCTAGGCTTCTGACAGGGACATCGGGGTAAAGTTCCCTTGCATCCAACGCAGACCCAAATTGCGATTTCTTAGCATTCTCCAAAGTGTTGTCGCCGCGAACCCWYAGAGCATGGTCAAAGAGATAGAACCAATAAGAGAACACGGGGTCAGACTTGTTCATATCTGTTTAACGTTTTGGAGTCCAAGATGATACGAGCCACGAAGAGACCAACGTCTCGTAGGTCTGTAAGCAAAGTATCACCACAAATATTAAGAGTGTTGGACTCTGAAGGGAGTCAACTGTCGCAGGCCTCTTGAGTTGAGTAGGATATGGATTTTGGAACCTGCACAGTTGCGTTAGACTTATGATTCTTTGGGACAAGCACTGCTCCAACACACCACCAGCCAACGTCGACGTAGGCGTGGGGGATACCAGAGGCTTCGACATACTCTCTGATAGCATATTTCTATGATTGGTTGTCAGTGTTTGATCCGGAAAACGTGGACTTGACCCTACAGTTTTACCGATTTCTCGGCCAATTTGGTCCTTCGCAAAGAGCGTACCCCAGTCGCAAGGAGCAAATCTTTTGACGTTGGCTTCCTTGGCCGCATCAATAAGCAAGGGTTGCTTGGTGAGAGTGAGGAACCCAGTGCAAGATATGACTGTGTCGACTCTCTTCATTGCGGAGACCAAATCACCCTTGGGCGATTCGAGCTCCAGGAGAACGACCTTGACTCCGCGAGTTGTCAATTCAGTGACAGCCGGCTTCTCTGCAGAGCTAGGTCGAACGGCGATAGTTATATCCTAGCAAAAGAACCTATCACTTCAGAGTCCTTCATACGATGACCTCATGACGATAGACTTACGAACGTCCCAGGAGGAGACTTCAAGAGTSCATCCACAATGGAACTGCCAGTTTTTCCAGTAGYTMMGACMMGWTRAGMC
>LBLO01000166.1:18460-43086 GCA_004354395.1 Chondrostereum purpureum
AGCMATTGCARMTKKCAGCTGGAGGAAGATGTTCAAGGTTGTTAAGAGGATCGAAAGCTTACTACCTAGCCATTTTATAGGTAAATGGGAGTGACTTTTAGCTGTCAAGCACGTCGGTCTCCGTTCTNCGTTCTCGGTGCTCCGTGAGCGTTGAGAATGTGAAAGGCGTATCAAACCCACAATGCGCACGCAATTTCAGGCGACTTATCGATAACACTACCAATCTCCTTCGCCGGTATGTTTCATGTACGGCGCGCAGGTTATTGACACATCAACACGACAAATGTGAGTGACCAAACTAGGAGCCAAAAGAGAGAACGACGAGCGGTTCGAGTGATTGATAATCCCAAGCACATCTTAGTATGCTGCATATTAGTAAGTGAACTTCCTCGTTCTCACCATGTTCATTCAGATGGAAACAATTGCATTTTGTCGGAGACCTGGTGCAACTTGGATTGGCTAGGACAGGAACATAGAATCCTCTGCTCAGAAGGACCTGCGATAAAATTGTGTTTTCTGATACTGCAATTCAAGGTCAAAAGTTACACATAAGGGAGGAAAACATGGTGGTTAAGTGATGGTTCAAGGRAGGAGYGCAGGWSGWGNGCRAAMGGNGAGGAATCCGGCGTCCGGTCCGAGAAGTTTCATCCAATCACANGGCGTGATGTGTTCACAGTTATTCTTTCACCACGACATGCCTACTGGGTATCGTGATAACCTTTAGGTGCCATTGCTTATGTTGTATAAATCGTCTCACAATGTTGCGCTCAAAACTCAAGATGGTTGACCGCACAGCACACCTTGGTTCTTGAATTCCTCTGCTAACTATCTCTAGACTCCTTGCAGCCCCCAACGTCGACCCAACATATGTAAACCGTATAAGGGGTGCATTTCCTGCATCTTCGTCTATCTGACTAATGCTTGCATATGCTCGCATACTAGACTCGGAATGTGGGTGTCATTCAGTTGAAGTTTTACAACCTCATTGTTTGCAGCATCGATCATTGGACTCACACTCTGACTCTTGCGTCCAGCATCGTTTTACTTACCTTAGCACGATTCGCTTGCAGCTACTATGAAGGAATTTGCCAACGAGCTATTGCTCCAGGTATTCCCGCATCTTCCTCTCACAACTCTCGTCATCTCTCGTTGTGTGTGTAAAAAATGGAGAGAGTTATCTCTCCTTGCTTCCATTCCCCCAGCGCGGAGGGCGCTTTACGATTTGTTCTTGACTGCTATTGAGTCTCCTTGGGTTCAGAAAAGCTTACCCTGGACGCTCGAGAATCTTCGTCCTTTCGATCGGGAGGCCTACATAGATCGCCTCCGACCACAGCATCCATACATCCCAGAGGAATTCCGTCTGTGGATCCTCGAATGGCCTGCCCATGTCTCCATTGGAGCACTGTGGCCTGGTCTTCCTCTGGGACATCGTATCGAGGATGGGGCGCAGAGACCCCTCGGGTGGAATCACCTCGCCGAGCCAAATGCACCTACCCTCTATTCCCTCCTGTTCTATGACGAACTCGCAGCAGAAGAGATAAACTACAAAGCCCCCGCTGTTCTTTTATGGGCAGACGCAAATGGGACAGGGCTTGCCTCGATCTGGCTCTCGTTTGGGAGAAGAAAATCTATGCGAGACACAGTGTATTTCCTCGGTGACGGTGAGGTTGTGGTTGGGGATCCTATATCGTGCTATGCGCATCCAGGGTTTGTTTCATGGCTTCGTAGACAGATACTGCACATGGACAAGGGCTGGTACRKYCCATCAACCAATTGACTTGGATTCTTCATCAGAGGAAGAAGARATWGGAGAKGGCAGTGAAGAGGGAGAGGAGTTCAGCGAGGAAGAGGATTATGAAGAAGAAGATTCCGWGTCCGAGTCCCAACAGCCGAAAGCGGGGGCTTCACGTCTTCATGACCAGCATACGAACCATCACGACGCGTCCGACGGGGAGGAGGACCAACAATCTGRCGACGGTGAAGAATCTGATGATGCAGAACCAGCSCTAGTCAGCCAAGGCAGCGAGGTTATCGAATTGCTGTCTGACTCGGATGAGGAACAAGAGAATGTGCCTCCCCCAATAATTCAAGACGTCGATGAAGATCTTGATGAGGAGGCAGAATCGTTGTCGGAGGGGGCAGATGATAGTGGGCACCAACTATTTGGAAGCTCCCCTCTCGAACAACCCGAGCAGGAATTCGAGGGAATCGAATCTTCAGAGGAGGAGGAGGAGGAAGATAGCCATGACGTCCAATCTCATCAATTCCTCGGCCGCTTGCCTCCAGGACAGGTAGTCGGCGAAGAAGAGGAATACTCGGAACCTGGATCGTCTTCTGAAGAAGAGGACGAGGCAGCCACCGGTACGCATCAGTTACCTATCCCTCAACCCATTCCAGCATCTATCCAAGAGGAGGAGGATGTCAGCGAGCAACCCTCGGATGACGATACATGTACGCGTTCATTTCTTACCATCTCATTGATCTACGCGACCTTTACTCACTGGCACGCTTAGCATTCCCACCACACCACCACCACCACGAGTCTCACGATCAACCAATAATGATACCCGACCCTTGGGAGGGACCACAAACATATGCAGAGGACTACTATTCTGGTGGTGACCTAGGTGGAACTGGCTCTGAAATTTTGAATCCCGATTTCCTTGGTCCTGAAGACGACATTGGAAACTTCCTGACTCCTGGGGTCCTGACTCCTACACCTGCTGCTACGACTCCCCAGTACGATGATGAAACTCGGGATGGAGAGGCACTGCATGGAGATTTAGGAGGAGATGATGCCAACGAGACCGCTGTAATCAATGTGGATAGCGAGGAAGAGGAAGAGCACGAGAAACATCAGATCCCAATGAGTTCTCCTGTGTTGGATATGTTTGATATAGGACAGGGTGAAGAGTTTGAGGAGAGCTACGATTTTGACTTTGGTTGTAAGTCTTCCTTAATTCCTATTCGGATCAAATACCATTGAAGAGCTCAACCAATATTTCTAGATCCCACGGGGCAAACTGAAGGGGACGCAGAGTTACAAGTCGCCTCAAGCCCTATAGATGTCGACACACATTCTCCGCTCGCAGAACCTCCCGAAGAGAGTGCGTAGTGTTCTCTGTCTATTGATCCACCTTTTTTATTCAACGTATGCTTACAGATATCGAAACTCAAGAAAGCTCACTGGAAGACGTTCAAGAGGCTGAAGGAGAAGAGGAAAATGACGAGGATGCTCTTTCTATTCTGCCTCAGCAGCCTCCAATTGTTGATGAATCTCTGCAATATCCGAAAGCCACATTGTACCTTCGTTCTTCGCCTGGCAATTTCGAAGATCTGGATACGCTCCTGGAAGAAGCGAGAGCCATGTTTGGCGGGAGGTATTCACCTGAAGTTAGATCTGACCCTGTTCCAAAGGATGGAGCCACGGAAGAGGAGGATGAACTGAAGGGAGTTGAGCAGGAGGCGGGGCAGCAGCTTGAGGAGACAGGAGAAGTTGAAGCGGAGGAAGCGCCTAATTCGAAGACGGGCGATAACGACGTCCTTGGAGGAATGCAAGAGGTACAGGAGGTTGAGCAACCAAGTCAAACCGAAACTTTGATAGATGAAGATGCTGGAATGTCGGATGTGCACGCCGAGTTTGCAGAACCTGCACTGGTAGAAGAGCAACAGACGAGCAAAATACCCGATCTTTCCTTCGTTGAAGACCAGGATCTTCCGCTGGTGAAAGATATTCTTTCACAAGAAACACCTGTTTCAGCTTCACAGTCTGTCGCCTCGGTTGTTCCCCCAGCACTCATTGTTCCCGAGACAGCAACCGAATCAGAGCAAGCCCGGTCATGGGAAGAGGAGGAAATCAAGCCCACTGTTCTTGTCGACCAAGAAACCTCCAAAGAAACGTCACCTCCTCCAGAGACTGTCGATGTTACGGTTCCGGTCATGGACGTGGAGGTGGAGGTGGATGCCAGTACCGTTTCACCAGATCACGCTCGCGAAGAAGTCGAGCGATATGTTGATGATAGCTCTCAGAAGATTGAAGCCGAGGTGATTGAAACGGAGGTGGTCGTAGAGGTTGAGCAGGTCGAAGASGTCACAGAGTCGTCACTTGAAGAGAATCCCGTCGAGATCGACGGTAAACGGGAGACATCGGTGGGATTAGATTCCGATTATGCTGAGCAGAAGGATGTCGTGGAGGACAAAGAGGAGGAGGAGGAGGATCAACTTGTTGATGAGAAAGCCGATCCTCTTGAGGATGTCATCCAGAGATCCGAGGCTTCCCTCCAGGGTAACAGTCTTGACACACCGGAAAGTGCTGAGCCCTTGGAGAGCCAGCATCCAGCATCCCCCAAACTTCCCACTCACAGCTCTGGCCGAGAATTTGAAGAAGACGGAGTCAAAATGGCGCCAGACCTCCTTTCTACCTATGTCCATGATGTCTTCAGGGGGAGGTTGTCGGAGGATACCGAAGGAGAGCTTAAATCTGGCGTTTCCCCTCAAGTGCATTTCGACGCCCAAAATAAACGGCAGGAGGATAAAAAAGACGAATACACTATCAACGAACCTGATGAAGCTGTGGGCACAGAAAACGAAGAGGACGTAGATGCCGAGACTATTCCTGGGCATACGGCGGATAGGAAGCAAGAGGGAAATACTATTACATCTGTTGCTGAAGAGCCAGAGGAGGTAAAGTGTTTCCTTGTAATTTTCGCTCAGTACTAAAGAAGACTATAGGATATTCTAGAAGATATGCCTAATCCGGAGGTTGATAGCATCAGTACCACAGATGAAGATGCTCTGAACGCTTCAATTGCCTTGAGGAGAGAGGAGGAGGAAGAGAGTTCATCTGATAGTGAAGCCTCGGTTGAGGTTGCAGAACAGTCCAAATCGCGACCTCGAAAGAGAGGAATGGTAAGATTGTTCTTCTTCGTGACATCGAACAACTGCCAAAGTCATTTACTATAGATACTTGCTCCCCGAATACGCAAGCGTGTCCAGCGGGAAGGCCGCAGACGCACGGTTCCCACGCATAACAAAGAGGAAGAGGAAGAAGAGGAAGAAGGTACAACGAGCCCAGTTCCTGTTGTGCCTGCATCCGCCAAAGCACTATCTGCGGACGAACAGTCAAGGGATACTGATATTCGAGTCGGGAAAATAGCTGAGCCGCCAAAGACTCCTCCAAGCAAGGGACATGTTTTTGCCACGTTATCACCTCTGTCTCCCCTCTTAGATGAGCTTGACGCCGATACTCCCCCTCAACCGACTCTCAGCGCTGACCCTCACCCACTGAATCTTTCAACTCCCGCCACACGTCTACCCGGCAAAGGGTCGCCCGATTATAGACCTTACTGGCTGATCATGCGCCAACGGAAGCACAAAAAGATCCCCAACTCCCTGGGAAACCCCCATCCTCCAAGCTTCCTCGTCCAACTGATGTTTTTACTGAAGATTCGACGAAATCAGGGCGCTCAGACGATCAAGTCAAGGAGCTTTCCTCGTCGAAGTCAGTCACTTGATTAGGTCATTCTACTAATATAACTAACAAATAATATATTTTAGGCCTAAACTCGCGATTGATCCTGGCAAACGATCCAATGATAATTCTGCGCCACCCCGGAAACGGAAGAGATCACAAACACCAGACCGATCGACAGTTTCCCAGGCGAAACCCTCCAACGGTACTTCCATCCCTCAAGACAAGCCTACACCGGGGAACCATAGTGTTCGTGACATACCGGGATCTGTTGCCTCCCCTGCTTCGAGTAGCATCGAGGCTGCTCGACATCTGCGGGATAATATGTCCAGTGTATCCTCCCTCACCTCCCACCCCGACCCATCACAACCTGCGGAGAAATCCATAGTCATTCAGCGACCCAATGTTACCAAGGTGCGGAAGGAGTTGGTGCCCAAAATGATTTCACCGGCCTCTCCTATGGCACCTCCTCCTCTCCTGCATCGGCACTCGACAAAATCACGGTTACCCGTCACGCAGCTACCTCCGAAGACAGCACGTAATCTTCAGCGTCAGGCCACTCAACGTGCCCAAGCTGCACACCCTCCTACACCTACACGGTCTATCGCTGGTCCACGCGCGCCATCCAACTCGCAGCCAGCATCCCCGGCGACAGCCGTTAGTGCAGGCCCCAGCCGTCAGTCACACGCGAAACACTGGAGTGCCCACACTCCTCGAACTCGGTCAAATTGTCGATACCACAAAATCAGCATGCCCAAAGAAGACGACGGACCTCGGATTCACTTCCTTGTTCCCGGTTGCTGTCTGGTGGATACGGAGCTCATCGAAAACGAGGAGATTGAGGACCACGGGGACGTGACGCACGAAGAAGCGGATCGAAGGATCGCGGAGATAGACAGACTGGGATTCTCACTGGCAGTGGGGAGTGTCCTACGCCAGTTGGTCGGTCCTGACATTCTGCGCGAGCAGGAGGTGTATTACTGCCCTCTTGAAGGAGAGGAGGTGACCCTTTTACCCCCAGATTCCATTGACAAGATCTACTTGCCACCTTCCAGACCGCCAGCAAAGGAAAAGCTTGGGGAAGACCATAGTCTCCCTGGGTCACCGTCTAGTACTTCAGCACGATCTGCCACCTCTTCAAGGCCTCCCAATTCTTCTGCGTCAGCATCGCTCAAGCATAAACACAAGAAGGGGTCATGGAGAGACTCTGTGTCTGTTACTTCGCTTTCTGCGTCAGACCTCACGGACGATGAGGGCCATGGACGCAGGAAACGTCAAAAATTCACCCCGGACGGATCAGTGAGTAAAAAGACCTCAACAGCGAAGCGCAAACTCGCTAGGGATGCTCTTGCATATGATCCTGATGTCAATTCCGATGAGGAAAGTGACAGTGACCAAGAGGTCACCTCCCGCAGAAGGAGCAAACGTGGCGTCAAGCGCACTAGGACACACAACGACTATGGTGATCATGATGACGGTGAAGGGAGGCAATCCAAGAAGCTAAAACCCTCGGGTCTACCTGTCCCCAATTCTTCTGGTTCTTCCACTACCAACCCACAGTCCACCTTGTAGCATACATAACATTATAATAGTTGTATTCCTTGCATTTTTTCCCTTTTGGACCCCAACAATAGGTTACTGTAATTTATTAGATACATTGCTGCCTTCAATACATACANNTCTCGCATTCATCGTGGTCGCATAATCAATCCTTTATTTCTTCTGCTTGGTAACTTTTTTCTTTGGGGGTTCGTCTTCCTCATCATCATCATCACTAGCAGATTTGGCCCTCTTCTTAGAACCAGCGGCGGCTTTTGGCTTCGGAGGTGCTTTTGGCTTGGGCTCGTCCTCTCCCTCAGATGCGAAAGGATCGTCGTTCTGCTTCTTTTTCTTGAGCTTAGGCTTAGGCTTAGCTGCAGCAGGTTTGGTCGCGGCTTCTGAAAGCTTTGTATCAGGGGCAGGCTTCTCATCGTTGTTCGCTTTGGCTGGAGTGCTCCCCGCCTCAGAAAGCTCCTTGAAGAACTCCTCCTTTAATTCCTAGACAATGTAACATTAATCGTGATACTGAGTGCACAGACGCAGTATCTTGTTTAGCTACCTTGATCTCACTGTCTTTCAATAGTGCGGTGTTTTTCCATATCTATTACAACACAAGAGGTTGAATAAAATATACTCAAGAATGAGCCCGAGAAACGTCTTACTGTGGATGATATGCCACTGGGATGTTTGCTGTCAATCCCTGATAATGTCGACATTTAGTACGAGAGAAACCGAGTGAAAAATAAGAGTTAACCTAGCGCGGTGTACAAGTTCGACTTGACGCCACTGAGATTCACCCCGTGGTGGCGAAGTAGTACTTTCATGACCTGGATGTGACCCTCTTAGTTCGAGCTTGTAAAGTCACGGATACTTTGGATTACCTTCAAAACTTCGTCTTTGTCGTAAGCGTCAGGCATGTACACGCAGATGACGTGCTGGTAATTCGGGTTGTCACTTTCTGGACTTGTGGCAACTTTCGCCCTGTAAGCTGAAGTTGATGATAGATGACCGGAGACAAGTGAGGCTAAAGAAGCTCTGTTAATACGAGATAGGACGGGAAACCAAAGGTGCCTCACTGGCAATGCTAGCCCAAATCTTGTCCACTCTATCAGCACCAGCAAATATTAGCCTGAGTAGACGTTCAGATTCAGAGAAAGCCTCGAATAGTTCTCATTGCAGCACACCATTTCCCAGACACGTATCCATGTTTGATGGATATCTCTTTGAGCTTCTCTGTGGCTTCAGCTTGTTTCTGGAGGGTATTGTCAAGTGCCGTATTGTGTCGAACCTGACGAGGACACGTACTTGCTCTCTAACTTCCTTCTTACTCTTAGCCCCTGTCTTCTTGTTTGAGCGAGTGGGGATCGAAGGGTCGTTCTACCATAAAATCTTGAATATGCCGTCGCTCGAGAGGAATTGTAAACATACTTTGATAGCTTCAACTTCCTCAGTAATTTTTTTGACTAGAAGGCATAGTCATGAAGGAGGTAAATGATTACTAGTGGCGCTCTGCTCACCATATGCTGCCGCCTCATCCTCTGCCTCTTCAACTTCTTTGTCTTCTTTCTCGGGTTCCTTCGCGTTGACCCAGATCCACTGTAAAGAAATTAGCCTACATTCAAAGGAGTTGAAGCAGGTGATGTACAGGCTTTGTTCCGTCGTTCTGAACCATGGAAGGTTTATTCTTTATTCACAATAAATTATCCTTGAACCACAAACACCACAACGGACCATACCTTGTTCAAGAACTCAGAAAGTTGAAGAGTCGGGCTTTCATAATGCCAGGCATACTTGTAGGACGATGTGGATGGTATAGTATCTTCGTCGCGTGCCATTTTCGTGAGTTTAAATTCAGTCAATAGAGAAGAGTAGATTCTAGGAAATTCAAGTGTGGAGGAATGAAATAGTGGTCGTCAAATCCAAGTCCCTCGCGTCAGAGTCACGGGTGACCGTGTCAATTAATTTCAGCTGGGTCACGTGCAAGTCGCGACCTGTCGCGACTGGTCAGACCACTGGTCAGTGGCGGCTGGCTCAGCCTGGCCTCCTACAGGCACTGTCATACCCTTAACCCAATAGGTACTACTGCTCACTCGCAAAACAGATGCAGGTCCTTTGAACTCTTCCATGTACATTGTGGCATAGTACTCGTTGAAGTTATTAGTCTCAAAAGGGTGGAAAGCCTCAATCCAGATCAGCATTGAAAGCTGCGACGCGCCTACATTACACCGGCATGTCTTCATCAGATGAAAAGCACTGGAAAAAACAGCACTATGTCGAAAAAGAGGGAGGGAGCTCTTATGGGCATCCTACTATCCATTCCATAGGTACAATGTTTTGTAGAGGCGTGGTGTGTAGTATGGCGGAAAGATTACAAAGATACATACAGACATTAACATACAATAACTTCATACTTTCCAAGACAAACTATTTCCTACTTATCTCTTCTGTGAATCTGACCGCATCCATCCAAAAATCATATTTCCCATTAACCTGTCCCTCCCAATTCTCAGTCGAAAAGCGACCGTATTTTGGCGCAAACGTTAGCATGCGCTCGTCCTCCTCGTGCATCACAACGATGGCATCATGTAGATTCACGTTGCGGGATAACAAGACAGCCATCTGTAAGCTCTCTGTTGACAAAGCCTGCCCGAACAATACGCGGGAGTCCAAGGTGGAAGGCTCGTCAATAGTTATCGCAACAGCAAGGTGAGTGAGGCTAGGGAATGCCGAGACATCCAACTCCATCCTAGACTCCAAGCCATGATCGTCGACGTTGTTTACAGTGAGTCGAGAGACGCGTTGTAAGATTGGATGGCTATACTCGTATTCGTGAACACCGCTGCTAAACAGTCGGTGATCCCTCTCTTCATTCCCTCCTACAGGATGAATCGTCAACCGTAGGTCCTTCTTGCTCACTGCCCATGGCGTATCCTCCTTAGCTTCAGTTAAAGAGAGGAAACAGTCTCCTGTGATGGCTAGGTCGGTGATGTTGGGACACATGTCCATGATACGTGGCATGAAACTCTTTGGCTCTCGTCGTGATTTACGGATGGCCCAAGGCGCTATCCACAGATGACGAACAGAAGAGAGCGAATGCTTCCACTGTGGCATGGCCATTGCGTCAGCTGTGGGGTAATCAAGTAGGTGGTTCAAATCCTCGAGTTCTTTGATGATGATAGTGGACAAGCAATAGGGTAGGATGAGCAGACGGANCCATGACGAGACGGAGCAAAGCGACTGTCTCGTCTGAGGGCAGTCTTGCGCAGATAGCAAGAGGATGCAGTGGATGATTTCGTTGGGGAGCCTAGAGAATATAAGGGCATCTGGTTCTGACCAAGCACAATTCCCTCCAGCGTCTCGTAAGCTGACTATCCGACTAGGATAGCCCAGCACAGTGGTAAGTTCTGGCCGTGCTACTGACATGCTGGGGGATTATGGGATGGTGGCAGCAGATTTCTTTACTGCTGAAATTACACCCTATTATTTAAAGACCAGATACACGTAGCGGGCAATGCCACATACCTTATTGTGTACAAGGGCAAGAACCATGTTACTGTTTCTATTGTTTTCTAAGTGAGTCAGTTGTGGGTGGCATCAGTACTGAACGTTCATACCTGGCTAAGAGGGAGAGAAGGGAAGACGAGAAGGAAAATCAGAGTCAGAGAGTCAAAGTCAGATGAGAAGGGGCAAATCTTCCGATGTCGAGAGTCTAGCCTTGTCTAACGCGGATCGTTTGGGCTTCGACACAGCCTGGGACTTCTATCTCAGAACTCAAGAGAATGGAATGTTCATCTTGCGTATGCCACTGCAAGCTGTTGGAGGGAATTGATGGTTAGTCGTGGTCAATAGTCAAGTTGTGGCAAGTGACCCTGTGAACGTCATGTCTTAATCGGAGTTCGGGCCGGAATTTCAGCGCCACATTTCTTTTACCAAGGTCCAAGACCATAGAAATTACCCCTTCAAAGCTTCCACCTCTACTCTATCCAATATCAGTACAAGTACAACGATAAATCCACGTATATCACATGTGGATGGATTTACATGAGAAGAAAACAATTAAATAGGAATACATGTTGCGCGAAACCTCTAGGATATGTCAGTGTCTTGCGTCCTCGTGAAGCTATAACGTTGACCAATGACACAGGATATGTGCAGAAATACCCATTAATATAGGGATACTACGATACTAGGTGAGCTTTTTCTCTGGACTCCTGCAAAGGATGGCTATCTTACCTTTTGGTTTCACTGCAATGGTAAAGAAAGCTGACTGGAAATCACCCTTGTGGACTCTATGAAGGAGCGCCTTGATCTGGGAGTCTCTCAATAGCATATCTGCGTTTGACAATATACATCAAGGGAATACCGGGAACTTGGCGAATACGTCTCCGAAGTTCTCGATCGCAAGTAGCGACGATGAAGCATTTGTGTGCTTGAACACGTTGAACGAGGCAATCATCGGCATACGTCCCCGTATGTGAGCAGCGCAGACGTTCAAATCGAGGGTCCCGGGCCACTCTGAGTGACGAGGTAAGTAGAGAAAGGCTGAGGGCACTTCAGTTAGATTACATGCCGAAGAGCAACTCGGTATTTTGGTCCAAGTTTTTCTAGCTCAGCCATGACACAGTCTGTTACACATGGTATACCTGAGAGAAGAAGAGTGAGCATATGTTCTGAGGCTCGCGAGAATAAAGTGTCGGGCTGACATTTTGCGTATAAACAGTCCATCATGCCGCTAACAAGTTCAAGTTTATTCTGGAGACTGAAGTTGATAAAATTGGTATCAATGAGAACACGATAAGGGGGTGCTAATGCCGTATTATGCGCAAGAAACATCGCGGAAGGTACAGGAGCTCTACAAGATATGATGGATTCAGTGAACAAGTTAGAGCAGGAAAACGGAATAAGGCATACACTCTCCGGACGGCCTTCTCCTTGATTTCCTCGTCCTTCTTTGCCTGCTTGGNTTGATTCTCTTTCCTAGAGCCTTGTCTGAGAACGAAACTAGGCTCGATCTTTGGGCGTTCAACTCACAATCGAATGTCATTTGGGTTTAACATCCGCTTCACTGTTGCGAATTTGCGGGTCTTCTTAGCCTTTCCCTATGCGCCACATCTTCGCATGAAGAACAATTCGTCGTAAATAGGCAAAGATGACTGACCATGCTGATAATCCAAATGAAAGTAGAGGTAAGGAAAAAAGGAAATTAAGCGTTACGTAATTCCCACTTCAATCTTGCGGATGATGTGGCGGTGTTGCTGGTGTGGCGCATGTATCCTGTTAACCACCATCTTCGATAGTCAAAATCGGTCAGCATCTCATTAGTATCTAGCTCTACACCCCAGCAAAATTTTACAGCTGTGCATGTAACTTGACGCGTAAATACCATGAATATTCACGGAAATCCTGAGTGTGGCGCTAGGTACGATCGGCACATGTTCCGCCGCCATGCTTCACCCACAAAAGTCGGCATCCTTTATCTTTTTCCCTAAACCGTCTTCATCCTGCAGATGAACCGCGTATCTGATCATGTCCGACCTCGACAACAACAGTATGAGTTCCTCGGAGCCGGAGTCTGTCTTACTTCCATCTTTTTGCCTCGATTGGACGACGACGAACTCATCATTTCATGTTGATTCTTTGTTAGGTGGTCTCTGTGGCCTCAGCCGCGACTAGGATCTATCATAGGGCTAGATGATGCAAAAGGGGAACATAGCTCTAGCGATGACAATGACGCAGAAAACCAAATTTCCTTGGAGATAGTTCCTCATTTCGAAAGGATTTATGGGCCTCCTGACGAGGACGGGAACCAAGTGGTTCTACCCATTCCACTGGAGGATCAACAGCCAGCTAGCCTCCCAGGAAGCACAATAGTGAGCTAATATAGTTCACCTACCTTGACTTGTTGTCTGAAACTTCGTCTGCGTTATCAGAAGTCAGCGTTTGCGGAGTTTCCAAAGTATAAACACTACAGTCCCAGTCCCCCAAACTCTCCGAATTACTACCGTCCACCCACAAAACCTGGACAAATAGGTGTTCCCATTGTATCTTGCCATATGGATCGGCGACAACCACCACTTGAGTCTTCTTCCGAAGATGAAGCACAATCAATCCCTCCCTCCTTGCCTTCGCGTTCTACATCTGCTCCACCACACATATTATCTTTACAAGAGCCAGCTGTAATCCTGCCTGACAACGATGTGGAGATGCAGCATGAGCCTTCAGATGACCAGAGGCTTGGGCAACTGACCGAGATCCAACCAGGGGTGGCGAACACCTCTCAGCTTGGCGTAACACATGCCCCGCCTTCCCAATTTGACCCTCCAGCTACCTCCTCCGTGATACAACAGCAGACTTCTGATATAAGCGTCGATGCTGCTGCTCCTCAGCCTATATATGATCCCCAACTTCTGACAATCCGTGAAGAACCCCTGCCTGCACGTACTTCTCAACGTCGACGACGTACTGCTCCAGTGGCTGTGGATGGCTCATCCTATGCTTCGGGCTCGAGTCAAATTATACCTGCATCTACGTCGCGTCAATCTAACGAACGCGAAACCTACGCCAATGACGCTGAAGGTCCAGAAATAGGTGCAAACGTTCCTCCGCTGCAATCCATTCCACACTCTGCTATGCCTAACCATCCTGATCCCCCTCCCTTTCCCTTTACCCATACGCAGTCCGATCCAGAGTCTCAGGATCCCAGTTGCCACTATGCCACTCTAAAATTCGACAAGGGAGTACGGAGGTTCGTGCCCTACAACCGGATGCAGATGGTGCCCACAAACATATATCAACCGTCTATATCTGGAGTAGAAGGTGGAGAGAATGGGGCAGGGCCATCGACACGTCCCCACTCCGGATTTCGTTGGCGTGATCCAGTCGGTCCTGACCCCAGTAGTTCTAGAGGAGTGTCCCGCATTACAGGACCGAAGCCACCGCAATCCAAACGACGGCGCGTGGTAGGCCAATCCACTGCGAGTGATCAGGAAGAAGATGGAGGTGCTGAAGCCGACGACGATGAAGAGAATCCCAAGGACATGGATAAAGGACAGCCTAAGAAGAAACGCAAGATTCCAGGCAAATTTAAGTGTCCAGAACCGGGATGTGAGGAGACGTTCACGAGGAAGAACGATGTGAATCGACATGTGAAGAATGCGAAAATACATCAACCGCAAGACGGACCTAAGGATGCGGATAGAGTGTGTCAGTATTGTGGGGCAGACCTTTCTAGGGCAGACGCAAAGGCGCGGCACGAGAAGTTGGCTGCGTGTGGGAAGAGGGCAGCTGTGAAGGCGGGGATGGGGCTCTTACAGTTTAGACCACCAAAGACTGGCCTCGAGTACGGCGCCCAACAGCAACAGGATTCAGGAGGAGAAATTGTAAAAGCATAGCTTGGTCTGTTGCCGACTACTTTGTGCTCACTCTTTACTTTAGATGGTCAACTTCTCTGCGCCACATCTTTGAGCCATACAACACACAACACGATGCACACCCTTTCTTTGTAATGATAGATTATTCCCTCCCAAGGAGGACACCTGCATGCTGTAAGCCTGACACCGGTTCCCTCAAGTGGTCCCGTACATTACTGTACTTACTACTGCGTAAGGTCGTCAGACGCTTAGCCCAGGTAGATAGCACTGACTCCATCACCGATCGTGTAGAGATCCAGACTGTCCTTGCCGTCGGACGATGAACTCGAATTCTTTCTTGATCTACTTTCACCCTTGTCTTTGGGGCTCCTTGGTCTATTCTCCTTCCCCTAACTCTGAGAATCCATGTCAGCTCTAGCTCAACCGTCTGACCGAATTCTTATCGTTGGTGCCGGGTGCTTTGGCCTTTCGACTGCCTATCATCTTCTCAGAAGGGGATTCACAGACGTCACAGTTATCGACCGATCTGAATTTCTTCCTTCCCCCGATGGTTCCAGTGTGGACTTTAACAGAAGTAAGAATCTATGTATCTGCAACAGACGACCTGCAACTGACCAGTCCAGTCGTACGGTCCTCGTACGAAGATCCCTTCTATACTAAACTTGCGACCGAAGCTATAAAAGAGTGGAAAGATAGGGAAGAATGGGGAGATACCTATCATGAGTATGTTATCCTTTTTGTGAGGATACTTCCGAGTCTCAGTACGGCATTTAGATCTGGTGTCATTGTTCTCGGAACTGGTTATGTAGATGAAGCCTACGAAAACGATCGGGCTTTTGGTGCTCGTGTGAGACGACTTGACAATATATCCTCTGCTTTCCCTCCTTCCCTCGCAAACAAGATTGGAMCTTCCCACAAGGAGTCCTACCTAAACCTCGATGGAGGTTGGGCCCATGCGGAGCAAGGCATCAAGATAATCATGGAGAAAGTTACAACACTGGGAGGAAAGATATACCCCAAGAAGACTGTGAAGGCCCTCAAGAAGACAGACGGAAGGACCACGAGTGTGGAATGCATGGATGGAAGCTCTTTCGATGACCTTGTATTAGTTATACTTGCCGCAGGAGCGTGGACAGCTTCGTCTTTCCCGGATTTGAACCTAGCGTCAACGTGTGTTGCAACAGGGTGTGTTCTTTTTTATGGGATCTGCTTCCCTCACAAGTCACTGACATTTACCCCTACAGACAATGTGTCTGTATGTCCAACTAACCCCAGAGGAAGCCGAATTTTACAAAGACGTCCCCGTTGTGCTTAATTTCTCAGATGGTTTCTACTGTTTTCCTGTATGGATCTCTTCCTTGTACTTTATACTTCAATTGACTGATCACCACATCAGCCCAGTGCAGACCACGTCGTCAAGATGGCAATTCACGACACTGGCTATACACATTCACCGGAAGGCATTTCAACTCCCCGAACCGTCGTCACGGACCCGGAGCGTGGCCTTTTCATACCCAAGACTATGTTAAATGAATTGCGACAGAAGCTAGGCGAGGTATATCCTGAATTGGCAAAGAAGCCTGCGCTAAGCACACGATTGTGCTGGTGAGCGCACTTTAATGACGGCAGGAGCCCACCTTCTCGATGGCTTATTTTGTTTTCCCTTAGGTATACGGATACACCAGATGGAGATTGGATCATCGGACAACATCCCACTGATCAGGGCATCTTCCTCGCCACAGGAGGAAGCGGCCATGCCTACAAGGTTTCGGACCTTCTCTAGTAGCTAAACATGTCTGCGATTACTAACGTTCCCCTGTCCAGTTTCTGCCAGTCATAGGCTCGATAGCAGCAAAAGCTATCCAGGGAACATTAGAACCCGACGTTGTAAAGAAGTTCGCACCCGATAGAGCAGTTGGTGCAGCAGAAGGCTCCCGCGCGGGGAGAGAGAGTCGAAGAGAACTCAACTTGGATGAATTGTGTTCAAATGTAGATCTAACCAAAGTCTAATCTTGCAATAGGGATGAAGGAACTAAATTTATGCAAGTACTATACGTATAATCTATATATCAGTGAAGCTTTTCTCCCGAGCTTCTTTTGTGAGGTGGTATATCCCAAATACAATTTCTTCCACTCTCGTCGTCAGTTATTCAAGCGCGCTTTCCTACAAATTCTCGCCACGACTTGACTTCACTGGGTATCCGGCCTTCTTGGTATCCTTTCAAACCTCCTTGAGGAATTTTCCGGGCAAGAGCCTCAACGAAGAGCTCTGCATTGCGGGCATTGTTCAAGAGAGGTAGACCAAAGTCGACGGCATTTCTAAAGGATCCTGTCAGAAAGAAAGATATCGAGAATAAGGTCCAAGTCTCACCGTCGAGCAACGTAATCCTCATCCGTAAAGTCCTTTCCTCGAGACTTTGCAAGGTTGATAACACATTGGATGTCGTACTCGTCAAAGACCTCCCTCAAAATTCGCTTGTCTTTAGTGGGGAAGAAAATCTTCTTGGCAGACACGTAGGGAATGGAGTTCAAGAATTCCTCAACAACGGGCGAGGAGCAGTACAATTTGAAGCCCAAGGCCAATAATTTTTTGGCAACGGTAGCCATTTCCGGACGGGTAACATCACCTCCGATGAGGACGCCAGAGTTTGCGCTGGGGATCTTGAAACCAGTAGTACTGATTAACGATGTCCAGTATGCCTCATATATGTCTTTGCCGAAGCTTGCGACTTCTCCTGTGCTAGCCATCTCTATAGGAGATATCAGTCAGTATGAAACATTCACAGGACAATAGATAAACGGAAACTACTAACCGACACCCAAGAAAGGGTCTGCTCCTCCGAGTCGAGTCCATGAGAATTGAGCGACCTTGATGGACGTGTAATCACGTTTCTCGGCCATGATATCGACAGGTTCAGGAACATCCTGTCCCACGATAGCAGTTGTGGCCGTGTCGATGAAGTTATGCCCGAGTACTTTCGAAACGAATGGGAATGATCGAGATGCACGGAGATTGCACTCGATAACCTTGAGCTCAGCGTCCTCCTCTGGGGCGGTGGTGGGTTTCCTAATAATCTGCATGTTGAAAGGACCAGAGATTTCGAACGCAGCGGCCACTTTCTCGGCGATGGTCTTGAGGCGGGACATGTCAGAATCAGACAGAGAGAAAGGTGGGAGGACAAGGGTGGCATCTCCGGAATGAACACCGGCATTCTCAACGTGCTCTGAGACGGCGTGGACAAGGAGCTTGCCCTGGTGGGCGACAGCATCCACATCAATCTCCTGAGCATCGTCGATGAACTTCGTAATGACGACTGGGTGAAGAGGAGATACGTCGGCAGCGGCAGAGAGCTTGTATTCAAGATCGGCTTCCTCGTAGACCACATTCATGGCAGCACCAGACAAGACGTACGATGGGCGAATGAGAACAGGATATCTAGATCCTAGAAGTTTAACAGGGGTGTTCAGCGCAGTGTATAGACTGTTACATACCCAACTTTGTCAGCGAACTCCTTGGCAGCCTCTAAGGTGGTGACTTCAGTCCACTCAGGCTGGTCAACACCGATCTTATCCAGTACGGATGAGAACTTGTGACGGTCTTCGGCAGTGTCAATCTGAGCAGGATCAGTACCGAGAACATTGACGCCACTGTGTTTGAGACGCAAAGCAATGTTTTGAGGAAGTTGTCCTACAAAATAACATGAGCAAGGGGCTGCACCGTTTCACATTGTAGACATTACCTCCAACGCTGACAACAACACCTTGGGCCTGCTCCAACTCATAGATATCCATGACACGCTCGTACCCAAGTTCCTCAAAGTATAACCTGTCAGCCTCATCGAAATCGGTCGAGACAGTCTCCGGGTTATAATTGATCATGATCGTCCTCTTGCCCATCTCTCTGAGCTTCCTGGCACAAGTGACAGCACACCAATCGAACTCGACACTGCTTCCAATACGATAAACACCACTTCCCAAAACCATGGTGCCATGTTCGTTAAACTCTACGTCGTGCGTAGACGCGTTGTAGGTGGTGTACAAGTAGTTGGTGTGGGCAGGGTATTCAGCGGCGAGGGTATCGATACGCTTAACAAAGGGAGTGATGGAGAGAGATTTACGGTGAGCCCGTACAGCATCTTCCGTGGACGAAACGAGGTCAGATATTTGAGAGTCAGAGAAGCCCATGCGCTTTGCTTGAAGCATCAAGTCTTTGGAAACATTCTCAACCGACCCAGCTGCCTTGAGCTGGCTGTTCGTCTGGACGATGTTATCAATCTTGTAGAGGTACCACTGTAGCATATTCAGGATTCTAGTCCGCAGGAGGGATGATAGTGGGACGAACCTTGTCAATCTTCGTTAGATCGTGAATCTGATCGACGGTGTAATTCTTCTTGTACATCGCATATGCAATAGCGAACAAACGCATATCGGTAGGCTTGCTCAAAGCAGTGTGCAATTCTTCCTCGGAGAGGTCCTTGAATCCATAAACCTCGAAGCCTTTCCATCCGGGATCGACCTGTCGAATAGCCTTCTGCAGACTCTCTTCGAAAGTCCTTCCGATAGCCATAACCTCTCCGACCGACTTCATAGCGGATCCGACCTCCCTGCTAACCTGTGTTGAGAATTTAGCAAGATCCCATTTCGGAATCTTGGTCACGATGTAATCCAGGGACGGTTCAAAGCAAGCGGTAGTGGTCTTGGTTACAGCGTTGGGCAATTCAGGTAAGGTATGTCCAAGGGCAATCTTTGCGGCGGTGTAAGCAAGAGGGTATCCTGTGGCCTTGGAAGCCAAAGCACTGAAAGTTCGTCAGCAACTGTTAGGATTGAAGAACACGAGGGAAAGTAACCAACCTGGAACGACTCAAACTATGAAATATTCAAAATTATTAGGAATAAAACGTAACCTGAGAAAAAAAAAAAAGGGTTCATACCGAGCATTAACCTCAATAACACGGTACTCCCGAGACGTGGGATTTAGCGCGTATTGGATGTTACATTCACCAACGACACCAAGATGACGAATGACCTTGAGAGCAGCAGTTCTGAGCATGTGGTATTCTTCGTCTGGAAGTGTTTGAGAGGGAGCGACGACGATTGAATCACCGGTATGCGTTCCAAGCGGGTCGAAGTTTTCCATGTTGCAACAGATAATTGTGTTCTGCACAAAAGGGTTTGTTCAGTCAAAATCAAGGTGTAAATACAATGGAATACTGACATCTGCACCATCACGGACAACTTCGTATTCCAATTCCTTCCAGCCCCTCATAGACCGTTCAATGAGAACCTGGGGACTGAGACTGAGACTCTTTGCAGATAGGTCGCGCAATTCGTCAGGGTTCTCAGCAAAACCGGAACCTAATCCACCCAATGTGAAAGCCGAACGCAGAATGACGGGGTAACCAATAATCTCAGCAGCCTGGAGAGCAGCATTGACGGACGAAACAGCCGTAGACTGGGCAACAGGGATGTCGATTTCTATAAGCCAAATAAGAGTATGTTTAGATAAGTGCAATCTAGTTATTCGTACCCTTAAGAGCCTGAACGAAGAGATCACGATCCTCAGACACTTCTAAAGTTCGAATAGGTGTCCCAAGAACTTGGACACCTAACCGTTCTAAAACACCCATCTTGTCCAGAGCAATACCGACATTCAATGCACTCTGGCCACCAAAAGTGAGCAGAATGCCATCTGGACGTTCTTTCTCCAAAACATAGGCAACGTAGTCTGGGGTAATAGGCAAGAAGTAGACTTCTGAAGCAAGTTGGTGGGAAGTCTGCCACGTAGCAATATTTGGGTTAATTAAGATTGCTTCAATTCCCTCCTCGCTGAGTGCTTTCAGAGCCTGTGAGCCAGAGTAATCGAACTCCCCAGCCTGACCGATACTTAAACCACCGCTGCCGACGACCAAGACCTTCTGCACGTCTGGTCGGGGAAGTTTAGGGAGAACTTTTGCAGAGATTTTACGAGCTAGTTCAGATGGAGAGTTCAAGACGTGTTCTCCTTCTTTGGGTGAGTATGAGCCTACAGCAGGTGCTGCTACTGCACGGGCAACGTGGGACAGAGTAAATGCTCGACAGGGAGACGAATGGAAAGCTCGTGGAACACCTATTCGGGGTAATTGTCGAGCCAATGAAGGGCTCAAACGAATGAGGCCCATGGCGACACGAAAGGGTCAGTAAAGGAGGTGGTGGAGGAACGGGTTCAAGTGTAGACTAGCACTGAGAATGACTCCAACCGAAAATCCGAAAAAATGTTGTAGCACGTGCAGCAAAACGGTGCTGTATCTTATCTACCTCGTATCCAATCTAATCTTTCTTACCAAACCCAATTGACTCCATCTCATTCTTGGCCACTGCCTTCACCAAGCCATCACCCTCTTCTCCCCCAAAACTTGACGGACTACTTACTATCAAACTTCTTGGAAGAATTTGAAAGTCGCCGTTGAGCTGAGAACACCTAAAATTCCCGCGGCTGCACCCCGTCCGAGTCGGTGATTTTAGTTGTACCCTCTATTCCGCTCGTTCTCTCCGCCGGTCATAGGCTTCAAGCTTCAATCTCCATCTACGAGAGGTCTCCGTCTTGTGAGCTTGGTTTACAATATATGATGCTGGCATGTACGAAACTCTGAGCTGTTGCCTAACGAACGTCCGGTTAAATTCCTGTGGATGATTTTGACGCACCGTAGCCATGGTTTATGAATCTGAAATATAGTTCTCATGCAAAGGTGAAGCTGGTTGGGTTCCGTAAGTATGTGACAACTCCCAGTCCTTGGCCCCACGTAATCCTCCTCTAGCAACCCAAATCAGGATTCGAGTAATCTGGCTGTTCTATATAGATCTCTTTCGACGACTTCTTCATCACTAACAAGGATCCAGGCCCCGACCTATCCATCTCCCGGATTTGAAAATTGACGTCATTCAGGAATACATCCTGTTATATCTATTTAGACGCCGCCTGCAGCCATATCGTCCTACCAAAGACACCCGTTTCAAGGACGAATTCCAAAATACGACTGCCGGTCCGCAGTTAGTATTTATTTTTATCGAGCTCTTGATCTTCTTCTNCCCTTCATTGCAAGCATCAACTACGCCTGCGCCAGGTCGTATCACTTCACGGAATCTATCTGGTACCTCTCAGGAAGTCCTGCCTATACTCAGTACTATCGGCGGCCTTGTAAATGAAGGGGTTCCGCGTTGTTTTCTTTTCCTTTCTTACTGTGGTCCGACTCTCTACTCGCCTAAAAAGACTTAAATAACGTCTTGCTACTCAGGAATATTTTCATCGACTCCTTCGTTGCAGTCCCCCTCTCTCTCGTGTCTATTCAACGATCATGTCTGACTCCCACTCACGACGCATTGAACAAGACCCCGAGCTTGGGGTCATTGAACACACAGACGGTCCTCTTGCTCTTCCTGTTTTATCTGAAAAGGACACCTCATCTCGACCGCATTCGACGTCCAGCGTGATAACGCTTAAGGACGCGACGGTCTTCCCAGGATCCGAGGTCTCTACTCCCACGAAGGAGAAAGAAGAACGCAATGTTGTTGCCGCCCCGGTCAAGGCAGCAACAAGCGCACCTTCTAAGCCTCAGACAGGTCGATGGATTCGCTTCCAGCTATGGTACAACACATACAGGTTTGTGACGACTTATACATGGATTTCGGGCACTAAACCTCTCGTAGAAAATTCTTTACTGTCGTAGTGATCATGAACATAATAAGTCTTGTTCTTGCTACGACGGGAGTTTGGAACTATCCCCGCGAATACACTGGTATGTTCAAAGATGACTCGATGAGTTCCCGCCTTGACCAATGTATATGTAAAGGATCCTTTGTCCTGGGGAACCTTGCGGCAGCGATCCTAGTTCGTAATGAACTCTTCGGTAGATTTCTGTACCTCTTCTTGAACACACTATTTGCAAAGGTATGCTATTCCCGATACAATGCACGTTGATAATTAGTCTTACCCTATCTGACAGTGGTCTCCGCTTTGGTTCCGTTTATCCTGCACTTCTGTCCTACAGCATCTAGGCGGGATTCATTCAGGATGTGCAGTCTCAGGGTTCGGCTGGTTGATCTATCGAGTCGTGCTTCTGTTCCTAGACAAGGCCAATACACACGACGCAGTTCTAGCGATGGCAATAGTCACCAATGTAGCCGTCGCTATTTCCATTGCCTCTGGTCTGCCCTGGGTTCGTAACACCCATCACAAGTATGTGCATCTCTTACGCGTCGGGATCGCCGGCGAGAAAACGCACTTTGCTGACGTCTCTTTGTTCCCTAGTGTTTTCGAGCGTCACCATCGTTTCGTAGGCTGGTATGAAAACTCCGGTTATTTCTCACCATATGCTGTTTTCTCACTCGGCCTCTTTTGACCTCAAATAGGGCTGGAGTAATATTTTGTACGTGTCTGTAGGTGCTTTGTTTCTCATGGTATCTGATGGTTTTTTATTAGCTTGGATCTTTGTGATTCTTGGACAAAGTTATGACGAAGAGACTCACGAATGGAAACCTGACGGCAAACACATCGTTCGTCAACAAGAATTCTGGTTTGCCATGGCCATGGCTTTACTGTATGTTGCTTTGGTTTGCACTGGGCATCGGTCGGCTAACGTTCATTCCAGAGTGATTTACCCCTGGACGACCGTTCGCAAAGTCAAAGTCGTGGTCGAAATTGTAACAAGAACATTCTCATTGCTCAGAGCTTTCGTGACTAACAGTGTAATGGTTTTAGCCATCCCCGAAAGTCGTTGTCTTGCGTTTCGAGAGGGGCATGCAGCAAGGTCTCCTCGCAAGAATTTCCAGAAGTAGTGTCTGGGAATACCACGCCTTTGGAATCATCTCGTACGTAGCGAGTCTCCTATCTTGCTTCTATTCCTATATTCACCTAGTTGACAGTAAGGGAATTGAGTCAAACGAGCATTTCCTTATCTGTGGCGTCCAAGGAGATTTTACCAAGGGATTAGTGGAAAATCCTCCGACGCACATTTGGACACGCGAAATGAAGGTAACACTCCACTCCCCGACCGAATTTGTATCAAGTCGCTGATTCTTTGTTCTGCGCAGTTTGCTGGTGTCTCGAATACATCGAAGCTGTATAAACGAGGAATTCGGGTGTGTACCGGGACAGGGCTGGGGGCAGCATTATCTACTTGCCTGCAGGTTCGTGAAACATATCTTTGATGATCACTGTAACTAACTACGCACCGTTTTTCACAGAGCCCCAATTGGTGAGAGATAACCTTCAACTGGATGAGATTTTTTTCTAACAACTTGTGCTACCCCCAGGTACTTGATCTGGATTGGCTCAGACCAAGAGAAAACCTTCGGTCCCACCATTTCCGGATTGATTCATGATAACCTGGAAGGACGTGTCACCCTTTGGGACTCCCGGGAACGAGGTAATTAATTATCTCGCTTCCATACTTCTCTCGTGCGATGTAGAACTGACTGCGGCCTGTGGCGTCATAGGTGGCCGTCCTGATACTATGAAACTGATCAAGGAAGTTTACGACACATGGAATGCAGAAGTCGTGTTTATCACGTCCAATTGGACCGGAAACAAGGAAATGATGGAAGGATGCAAGAAAGCTGGGATTCCCGCCTTCGTGAGTTCCTCCACTTTGGGTAGGGTTTTGTTCGTTGCTCATTCACTTTAATTTTCAGGGAACTCTTTGGGACTTTTAGAAAGTCTCAAACTGATGCACGTTATACATCGTCTTAATGACGGACTTGATAGACATGTCGATAGGTATATTATATGAACAGTGTAATGAATGTCATGACATTTAGAACATGACTCGTCGTACGGCAATGCTAAATAATATATGTATCTGCTAGCATATATTCTGGGTCTACAAGAGACCCGTCTCTGACTCGTATCCCCTTGCTTCTCCTCTAAGGACTCGCGCCAGAATGAACAGGACTTTTCTTCCTCGTTTCTGATTATACCGCGCCCACTAAGTAGTGAGTATCCATGGCACATACCTTGGGATTTTTGGTCGTGGCTCACCTTCCGTGTTCCCTGTTCAGTTCCTAATGGGATGGAGTTGCTTCTGCACTTCAATATGTCGTCATAGATAGCTATATCTGACAATCCACAATGTTCCCAGATGATCCACTAGAGCTTGAAAGCTATCGCACTCGTCTTTTAATTTCATTGCTTTGTACGCTGAGAAAAAAATGGTCGGAGTTGAAGATGCGGCAATTGCATCGGCATACTATAGAATTAAGGAGCTCCCACGTTC
>LBLO01000167.1:9183-42877 GCA_004354395.1 Chondrostereum purpureum
GAAGGARARNTMTTNTCTTGCGATATSCTCGAACTCTGCATRGNGTTAMHTCATGTTTRGTGNNNTCTTCGTTBGCTCTAGCWTKCTTCCTATGTTGGTCGCGCCCATTCGAATTCTTCTGGAACGCTGGAGTGGGCTATCATTACATGGAGGCCATYCCCACCGAACCATCTTACTGTGCTTTATGACTCCCGAGGATTTCCCGTAGATTTCTGCATCAGTTGTATTCGTTATACCAAACCAATTGAGATCGAGCCCCRTGCTTCTCAGCATGCCCACGCATTACCCACTTCCCCGTGTAAAGTGAAACTAACGAGTATNCCCCCCCTTTCTCTTCAGTCCTGGAGACTACTTGAAACCCGGTGAAGATGAGATCGAGGGATTGAAGAGAAGGCTAGATGACAGGCTAGCTCCTCCTCAGAACTCCCAACAATTTAACGAGACTCACGGGATTGACAATGAGTGGGAGATCGGAGACTGTTTAGCGCAATGGTGGAGACCCAACTTCGAGACGTTTATGGTTGGCTTATTCTTCCCTTATGCAAGTGGACCCTTGACTGAATGGTGCCCATTCTAGTACCCTTTCATCCCCGCTCACATCACCAAGCCCAAGGAGTGCAAGAAGCTGTTCCTTGTCCAGATGCCCGAGAAAAGTGCGTTTGCTCTTCTCTTTCATCAATGTTTGCATGCTCATAATATTTCCGCAGAGGTACTTGCTGTTCCCAAGAACATGAAGCTTCTTGCTATTCCGTTGTTTGAGCTGTACGACAATGCTGCACGGTGTGTTTTTAAGTTCTTTTTTCATGTGGTCACTGTCTGAACGTCCTCGCAGATACGGTCCTCAACNTTCTGCCATCCCTCACTTGCTGTCTCGGTAGGCATCAYCCTGTTCACCCATGGCGCTCTCTAACATCTGGTTTTTAGTTATAACTTTATTTACCAGTAGAACGTCCCATTTTGCACTCTTTTCTCGGTAGTATCATCTTTTGCATTGCTGTCAGGTCCGGTCCAGTCTTTGTCGTTCTCAGTCTTGTTGTCTTTGAAGCCTTCTTTCATGAGTCGGTGTTGTACCTTTGAACAAAAATTAATTTTATTGAGCATGTTTATGACCCGACCTCTACCTATAACCCTTACCTTTAACTTTATGGCCACGATTACCGTTGCCTTGTGGGAGTGAATATTACAATCTCCAATCCCCAGGTAAAGATTTCAATGAGAGCGTCGAGGTTCATTTAGCTGTGGCGTTACCACCAATTGCTTAGTCATGTACACACTCGAACCTTGGTATTGTTACATTCAGTGTCTGATTGGTTGTTTGCTCATGAAATGTGAGACGAACGTTTGATCTGGATGCGAACAAACGAAGAATGAAAGGCCAGAGGGATCTTCTTCCTTGACCGTACATCTTCCAAGCTCTACGGCCGTACGGTGACTATTGCGGATCTCCTCACCAAGTCTTCTCTTTCTCTCTCAAGTAGTAACCGTGATAACTCAGGTATGGATACTCTTCTCCACTCTCTCTTTCCTTTCTACTTCTTGTGTACTTGTTCACCACCGCTGGAGAAGCTGGTATGCAATCTCAAGATGTGGCGGTGATTCTGGTTACTGCTATCGTGGTCCTTGGGATCTGGATTCGTAAAAATCATAGCAAATCCTTACAGCTACCTCCTGGTCCCAAGGGCTGGCCAATTATTGGGAACCTCTTTGACATTCCGACGTCCTATGATTGGCTAACGTACGCAGATTGGGGAATGACATATGGTGAGTATCCGAACTACTTGTTGACTATTGCCTTTATAATTCTATATTGTAGGTGATATATGCTCTGCCAACGCGCTTGGAAACACCCTCATTATAATCAACTCGTACAATAAGGCCATAGAACTACTTGACAAGAAAGGCGCTATCTACTCTGAACGACCCCAGTTCCATATGCTTTCTGCAATGGGATGGGATAGATCTATTGCGTTCAGTGATACCAATGCTGACTGGCGTAAAGAGAGGAAAATGATTTATCAGGAGATTGGTACACGGAATGGAGTGAGGAAGTTCGAGGACATTGAAGAGCAGGAGGCACGAGCACTTCTATTGAGGTTGTTGGAAAATGAGACCAAGATTGGGGATGAAATGAACAGGTACTTTTGTCGATGAAGCCGGGTTACACATAACAGTACTGCAGTGGCCTGACTTCCTATAGGTTTACTGTGTCGGTTTTACTGAGGTCGCGTACGGTTATGAACTCAAGAGCGCAGACGACCCTAGAATCGACGTCTTCACGGACGCCGTCCATGCTCTAGATCTTGGTCTTCAGCCAGGGGGATTCCTCGTGAATAACATTCCCATTCGTAAGCTCTCAACCTCTAGACTCTGCACTTTGCAGTCTCTGACTCTCTGCTTATTAGTCAAGTTCATCCCGTCATGGTTTCCAGGTGGCGGTTTCCACAAACACGCCAAGAATGGATTGAATCTGCTTCATCGAATGATAGACGAGCCGTTTACATTAGTTAAGGAACAACTGGTCCGTGATTACCTCTTTCRTTTGGTTTTATATTCTTCGACATTGGGYGRTTCATAGGTTCAAGATACCGCAGCGGATTCTTTCAGCTCAAGGCACTTGAACAGTGGACGCGAATCGGAARACCATATCAAATGGGCGGCGGGCATGTTCTTCGTGGGTAAGTCGAACTTACTAGTTCTTTGGAGATAACAAATATTCAGACTGCTTGTGGACTTCCTGAAAACCAGCCGGATCGGAGACTGTAAGAACACATCCTGAATGATAATGTTGGCGGGCTCAAGGGTATTTTTATAGACTTCTTCTACACTCCATGCGTTCTTCCGGTACATGACACTGTACCCAGACATTCAACAGAAAGGAAGAGAAGAGATTGAACGCGTAGTTGGCCTAGATAGACTCCCAACCCTTGATGACAAGGAGAATTTGCCTTATGTCAATGCATTGATAAAGGAAGTCTTGCGCTCGCACCCTCCAATTCCGTATGGTCTGTAAAGCCATCGATGTCTTGGACCCACGAAAATTCCTTATTCTCATTCATTTAGGACTGCCTCATAGGGCACTCGAAGATGGTATCCATGATGGGTATTTGATCCCAAAAGACGGCCTGATCATTGTGAACCTCTGGTGAGTCAAGTATTTGTACATCCCCTCAATGTGGTGATGCTCAAATATCCTTCTAGGCAAATGTTGCACGACCCAAATGTTTACAAAGACCCTACCCGATTCAACCCCTCCAGATTTCTCGATGCCGAAGGTACGATGCCCGAGCAAGATCCCAGGGACATCGTATTTGGCTTTGGAAGAAGGTAAGCTAATATCCTTGGATTGCCTGAATTTACGATGTAAATTTCTCACATCCCTTGCAGAATATGCCCTGGTAAGACATCTCTGCAATGACCCAAGTTCATGATATCGACCTTTCGTGTCTACTACACAGGTGCTTTGTTCGCTGAAGCTTCTATGTTCCTTGTATTCTCTGCTGCCCTGGCCACGTTGCATATTGTTCCACCGGTGAAGAATGGGGAGAAAATACTTCCATCTCTCGATGTTACCCCTTCGAATGCATGGTGCGTTCGTTATCTTCTCTCAATTCCGTTTGCTAACAAGACAATCATGGATAGCCACCCCGTTCATTTTGAATGCAAGGTCGAGTCCCGATCTGCGAAAGCACGAGCTCTGTTAGAAAATAGATGASCAAGGAGACTGCTCTGGATGTATCTCCGTCTTGACTACTTGTAATTGTTACCTTTGAAGGTAAATCAACACAGATTATTTATGTAGCGGAGAACAGCTTCATTGTGAGTGTACATCTGATATAAAATTTCCGGCGTAGTATGTAAGTACAGGTACAAGAATCAGAAAGAAAGTGCAGACGAAGGCGTAAATGCTTCAATTGACAGGGGAACTTCTTGATTTTGTAGTTCCCTCAACACCTGCTGRAATCTCACACTCCACCACCCGCGCTCCTCCTGCTCCCGTCTCTTGGAATTCGCTCCGATTTGCATAGAGGGGCTCTTCGGAAAYGGTAGTCCAGAGGTCAAAATCGCGTCCACGTCCAGTCTCGGGGGCTCGTCCAGAAGTGTGCGTTGCGATGGATTCGACAAGATGCGTAAAGTGTTCCTTAGAGACTTGCGGAAGGCTGAAATCCACGTCTGGGTCATTGAAGGATCTTCGGCAGTAAGGTGCAAAGAGATTGGAATGACACGGCTAATGATATTGTTGTCCAATGCAAGGAGATCCACAGGTAAGACGTCCAACATGATAGCAGTCTGGTCTAGGAGGAAACATGAGCAAGGTGCATGGTCGAACTAACTATGCCCTTACTTTGGTCCTGAATTTCAGTTAAATCGAGAATCTTCCCGATACNAAAGTCGTCCGGTACGCTCCAGCGGTCGTCGATGGAGTCAGCGATGACGATTAAATCCGAGAGAACGAAAACGTGAACAGGAGTAGCAGTGGTTGTGGCCGTCGGTGGCAGTCGAGATCCTGGCGAATCGAATTCCCTGCGGAGAGAGCGAATGGGTAGTCCTGTCCTCGTGGATGGTGTGGTTGGAATTTCTGACGAGTCTGCTGAATTCGAAGACCCAAAGGATAGTCCAGTCGCCGATGAAGCGGTNCGAGCCYGCTCGTCTTCTGGTCGTACTCCATTCATTTATGGCGTTCATAAGCTTGCTGGATCGAGCGCAGTCCTCAATATTAGGAGAGAGGGTACCATTGGAATGCGAAGAGTTCGACTTATCCCAACGRAGCATCCGGCCTTGCACAAGGAGTCTCCTGTCCCGTTTCGCTAGTATGATCGAAGYCGGCAAACCTTCAATGCGTTGGAATAGACTCTTGGCAAACTCGTACTCCTCTTCACGTGTCTTGACCTCTGCCATTGCTCTGAGCATCAGATCCGTCGAGCGAAGGAGYGAAATGGTAGAAATATAGTCTTGATGCCATTTCGGRGTGTTCTTCAATAACTCCTACCAAGCATGTACAAGATGAGYACCATCTCAGTAGACCAAAATCACTACTCACCCTTAGAGYCCCAACTATTCCTTCGATCCTCTTCACCGGCTCCAGTAGAAGCTTCTGTAATGTCCATCCACCTTCATGGCATTCTCCCTCTTGCTCTTGCAACTTCACAAATTCCGAAAAATCGTTGCGCCCATCTCTCAGAACTTCTAGTGCATCTGCAAGTTTGACAAGATATGGCACATATACCTCTAGACGAGGAATGTACTTCTGGAGACTCCCAGCGACTCGATCCGTACCTTGCGTTGTTGCTTCGATCTCCACGTGAAGATTCCGGATATCCTCCAACCAATCGAGCAGCTTGGCCACATCTCCAGGGACGCCCGATATCCATTGTTTGCTATCTTGGATGCGCAGAGGCAGAACGAAAAGCGAGAGGGTGAGATCAAGATTAGTGATGAATGTTGCCTCGTCTTCGAAGAAAGTTTGAAGGACGTCCTTGCGATCGCGTTCAGCGAATCTGACCGATTGTTGGGGGATTTGATCAGCCACAGGAAAATTCGGCTTCTGTCGACTGGATGGTGTTGAGGACTGCCCCTTCCTACTGCCACTGCTGTTACCGCCGCCACCACTCAGCTGACGAAATAGAGCTTCTGCACCACGACTCATTTCTTTCTCCCCTCCCCCTCCTTCTTGCCAAACTTCACTTGCCACTGAGGAAAGCAGGCTGTCCTCCCGTGGTATACCTACATCATCGCTCTCCGAAGGTGGTAGTCCAAACTCCTCTCTTGCTCGTGCTGCAGCTGCTCTTGAATGTTGTGCGATCTTAACATACTCGTAGTTGGTGGAATCCCTAGAACCTGGAGGAAGAAGTGGAGAAGATTGGCGTCTCGGAAATGACGGGCGTTGTGTGGTGTTAGGCCGCGGCGTCGCTGGATAGGTGGTCGCGATTTGCTCGACTGAAGGCCCTCGTGAACGTAACCACCGCTATTGTCGCTAGACACCCGGACAGTGGGGATGTCTTCTTCCACGTCCTCTTCATCACCATAATCGGATCCAGAATCGTACTCCACGTTCGCAGTTCCCCCCAATGCCACACCCTCTTCTCCAGAATATTCGCTTTCATGGTCACCACGAGAGGATACAGGAGGGTCCAATTGCAAGCCGCTAACAAGCCCAAGGAGCGCTGCCCTCCGTCGATGGTGAGCCTCGTCTAGATCATCGTGGCGTGGATCGGTGCTCTGGTGGTAGTGCATTGACCGTCGAGGCTCAACAGGGTATACGTCCTTCTCGTATACATTTCGAACATTGTCTTGGTCCTCACGTTGAGATCGTTGCGAATCAACTTGGGAACGCTTGGTAGATTTCATTAATAGATCCCGTTTCCATTGTCGAGAATGAAAGTCGACTTCGCTTTCACTGGAGCTGGAACTAGTAAAAACTTCGGCGTTGGCAACCACGAGCTTTCGTCGGTCTCGGCCGTCCAATTCGTAACGATAGTCAAGATCAGAGTCGTCTGTAGGGACGTTGCGTTGAACTTTACCACGTGGTCTCGGAATATGTGACACAAATTGCTCGTTTCTTCGCATGGAAGATGCGCTGGAGGGTTGTGGCGTTGAAGGAACAGGTGCTGATGGCTTCACATTTGTGGGTGCTGCACCGGGGTCTGTACAAGATCGACTGCGAGTCTGGGCGATAGTTGGCTCTGATGGCGTGAGCTCTTCTGTAGGCTGAAATGATCTATCATTAGATGGAGATAATGAACAACAAAAAGTTGCAATACCTTAAACATTTGTTTATTCAGAGACGAGGAGCCCGATGATTTCCTTCTGAGTAAGCTTCGAACGGACTTGAGAGTAGAACTTCCCAGGATGGGGGTGGATTCAGGAGACTTGGGGCCTGCAAACGTTTTCGGAGTTGGCGCTCGCAGCACAGATTTGAGAGCTGATTTTTGCGGAAGTTTAGGCGTCGTTGGAAGTTCAGGTGTAGACGAAGACCAACTGTCCATCGATGTCTGTGGTCTTGGGGGTAGGGATACTGGTTCGGTGATAGGTTTTCTTGGAGAAGGTGACACGGAACGCCCTACGCGATTCTGCGATGGTTGTTCGAGATTAGATGGAGGTGGGTTGGATTTCGGGGCAGGTGCGCGAGTCATTCGGTCGATAGTATCCCGTAATGAAGGTAGTAGATGAGCTTCGACCATGGGAAGGTTCGTCATTTGACTTTGGCGATTCCTTCGTTTATCTGTGCCGGTCTGGCGGGGGTCACCAAAGTCTGTGCTTGTTTGCGGAGACGATATGGGGAGGAAATGGCGGTGATTGGACTTGGATATATCATCTACTGAAGAGGCTATGTCCAATTCCTCTTCTTCGTAGACATATTTATGACTAGGCAAGGACAGTCCCCCCGCGGCGGCGAAATGGGAAGGCGGTCGAAATAATGGACGATTTGTACTGAAGTTAGGGCTTGTTGGAGGTGCGGGAGAACGAGATTTATTCCTAGAAGTGGTTCCAGAGCGGGAGAGGGGCATTATTAAGGCAAACTGGTAATATCTGACTGATAAGTATCCCAGAAATTCAAGATACAGTCCCAAAAAGATTCATACCTACGGTCTGAAAATATTGGTTGAAAATGAGCAATCCAGGAAATAAGAAAGCTCAGTAGATTAATATGACAGGAGCTGAAGTATCGATAGGTAAAATGGCGCGTTGAGTACTTCTTCACAAATGTGGATGGTGGTAGAGGGTCAAACGCATACACATGTGTACAGCCACTAGATAGAACACCCAACCGGGCCAACCCGGTATAATACCGCATGTATGTCAGTATAGTACTACATTCTGCATTGGGACCTCTAAATTACTACATTGCAATTACTACTAGACGCCAGCTTCAAAGTAGACTCTTTGACTTCACCGAACGAGGTTGAATGTTACATTTGAAGGGAGCAACGTGTCTGGATAACAACATTTTAGAAGAAAGCAGAACAAAGGAATCAAAGACACGGACAGTGAAGTTCCAGATATCACGTCAAGGGAAGGGATTATCTTGACTCCGTTTTCTATGGGAGCTGTAATGCTCAAAGTGGCCAAACTCCACGCGCAGACTAAGAATATCGAAGCCTCGGCAAAGAGAGCACCTGTGCATCAGCGTATCAGACATAGTAGAACGGACTGAACCAATTGCCTCATACCAGGACAGATCCTAGAGGAATAAGATAGTTTGAGTGGTCAGCTTAAAACATGTTGCATCATTACTCGTACCTCCGACCGAAACCAAAAATAATCTCTCGGGGATCTTGTTCGGGGACATTTCCTTCACTATCTAGAAAACGAGAGGGATTGAAACGCATAGGAAATTCGTAAACATTAGGGTCGTGTGTCATCTGCCTGAAACGTTTTATGTCAGTTTTGAGTAKCAGATGTGAATGGGAATCCAGCTGACCAAAGATTGGCCATTATGAGAGCATCTTTGGGGATGAAATAATCGTCAAAAATATTATCTTGTGCGGCTCTATGAGGAAGACCTATGCAGAAGAAAAATGAGGCCTTCCCTAGCTCATACGTTGACGCCACTGACCGTAGGGAAGTGCAGGATGAAAGCGGAACACTTCTGTTATCAAAGCGTTAAGATAAGGCAGATCTTCTTTGTCTTGCAACGTCGGTAGTTGGTTGTTGCCCACCACCCTATCTAGCTCGTCTTGCGCCCGTTTTTGGATCTCTGGATATAGTATCATGAGTCTAAAAANCGCGTGAAGGGTAATCGAGGTCTGGGAATCGTGAAGAGCACCATACTTATACTTAACAACATGTAACTTACTGATTCAGAACCAGCTAAAGTACCCTAGAGTCAGACTATACAGAGTGATAGACAGTAAATGGATAAAGATTGACCTGCAAAAAACATAGCGGCCGCCCACTTGATATTGTCCTCTGTTTCTTTGGCTTGGGACATCTGTCTAGAGCTAAAGGACTCTACTCCGGTTCCCCGCATCTTTGAAAGGATACGTTAGGCTCATTGTCAAGCACCGAATAGATGCACCTACCATTCGTTCCTTGGGATAGTGGAAGGGAAGCTCTACCATGTTACGGATCGCTCCTTTCCCACGCATTACGAGTTCATGGAAGTTTCCACCCGGAGCCCAAGACGGGATATGGCGAACTGGTTGAAATGTAGGTTTTCACAATGCAAATGCATAGGTGCAAAATACCACTGACGGANCGGGAAAGTAGTTCACAAGAAATCTTCCGGGAACAAGTGCCTGTTGAGTAGTGTCTACCGTTTCTTCCAGCACCTTGACAATAGGATCGCCATCTGACCCTTTGACTTCATAGCCATATGCCGAGCTCATAAGCACCGCTGTTGAAAATCTACCAAGAATAACCAACCCCGATAATGGGAAGGATACTTGCAACGAACCTTTCAATCTCTTGTTCCAGATCGCCCGTGCCATCTAGCAAACGGAGCAAGAGTATCCTAGCTTCGGTTTCTTGTACTTCCTGGAATTTATTCAAGCCAGACCGAGTCCCAACTTCTTGATGGATCATCTTTCGCTCTTTCCGCCAATCAGGAGTAGTGTCATTGAAGGCAAGGCCTCTCTTCCATCCCATCGCAGTCAACATAAAGATGTCAGGCCTTTCCGAGTAAATTGCACCGTTCTGGTCCAACATTTTCTTAGCCTTGTCGTAAGAGTTGACAACGACGACAGTATTTCCGAGAGTATTGATAGAGGAAAGATCTCCTAGAAAGTTGAGAGAACGATCAGAAAATATATTGGAAGGCAGAACGATACACTTACCATATGTAAAGCCCCAATCGGCAAACGTGAGCCATTCGTATGAAGTGGGAATGTCAAGGAGATTCCCAATAAAGGGCCATCCTTTCGGGCCTGGTGGGAGGGGCTTTATATTGCGATTGCGTTTGTATGACCAAATGATAGTTATGGCGGCAATTGCGGTCAGAATGAACACTAGATTAAGATCACCCAACTTCAACTTGAGCATAGCAGATACCAAGATGATGGAAAGTAGTGGGCTTTGGGAGAGATGCTCGCGTCATAGAAATACCAGGAAATCTCTCACGCTCGCTTTGCAACATTGCGGTTTAATTGAGTCCAAGGTGCACGGCGAATGCGAACTGAGTTTGTGGACGACAAGAGTCACCGCCATCCAGCGGCCGTAGTTGATCCCGGGAAGCAAGTATCCCAGAACGCTGGTGATAAATAGTCTTGTCAGAATTGAACACTGCTCATAGGTCGAAGGAATCAATTTAAGGTAATTGTCATAAGCCCAGCTAGGTAGCAACAATTTCAGGGATCTTGTGCACCGACCTAAAGCTATCCGTGCAAGTTCGGTTTAGATAGACTTTAATATTATCAAATCCATTAACAGAGTCCGCGATGATTCAACCCTACCTTAATAGTAATACTATTAATACTGACGAAGGCCACAAAACACATCACATGTTCGAGTTTCGGTGGATCGCCTAAGCCCTGCTACCAAGGCAAGAGCCCGCATGCCTGGGTAACAATCCAGCCTTTCTTCGATTCACTAGGAGTCCAACAGCTTCCCCTTTGATGGACGGAGCCGAATGTCGCATTTAAAAGGGAGGGGGCGTCTGCTCATGCGTAAGTCAACATCTACAGTAACATGGGGCATGGGACCATACGCACGACGAGGATGACGATGTGACTTCCAAGGTTGGAAACACCGCATACCATAGGTTTGCAATCACTAGGGAACCTTTTGGAATGAAATATCCATCATGAACACCGTCCTCGAGAGCCTTGTGAGGGATACCTAATCCCTGAATCAGTCGTAATCCCTCTTGTATAATGACAAAGCCTTGCCACCTAGTGGGAGTGGGGGATGCGCACGCAAAACCTCCTTGATGACTGCGTTGACGTATGGCAAGCGTTCAGCATCCTGAAGAGTGGGTAGTCTTTCGGAGCCAACAACTTCATCGATCTCCTCTTGAGCTTTCTTTTGAATATCTGGGTAGAGTGTCATGAAACAGAAGAATGCGTGAATCGAAGATGAGGTCTATAACATCGCATGAGGTAGGTTTGTATGAGTTGAGACCTACTTCTCTTACCGTTTCCGACCCAGCTAAGCAGGTAGGATGAGTGGTTTGGGAAAGTTGGAAGCATTAGTTAAACACACCAGCAAAGAAGATCCCTGCAGCCCATTTGATGGTGTCTTCTGACTCCCCTTTCGATAGAAACTTTGAACAGAACGACTCCTTCGCAACCCCTTGCTCCTGTAGACTGTTCATGAGCCACGCATAAAGGGGGATGCGCTGAAAACCAAACACTGCGTTTTTTCGTAGCTGTCTTAAGTTGAGAAAGGTAGAAGAAAGGGAACGATCATGGGCTGTCTGAGGCTATATTCAGCTGTCTTTGGCTGTCCAATATTGCTCGACGTTGCATATCTCCGACAAGGACGAATACGCCCCGAGATGCTTTGTCAGCTAACGATCTCCACCTGTCTCCACCTGTCTCAACGATGATCCCTCGAGAAAGCTACCTGTCTTGGGCTTTCTTTTCCATCTCCAACAGCGAAACACTTTCTGCTGACTCTATGCAGAGCCCTTCTCCATTCCCGCATGTGATCACTCAGGAAAGTATAAAGGCATCTGCTTTCGATGGGGTTCAAGTGACAACACACCTCCATCGACTTGGTAAAATTCTGCTGTGTCTACCCCTTGTATGTCTACGGGATCCAAGCCCAAATGGTATGTGCCACTTTTTTCTCTCCTTCTTCAAGTTCACACCAAATCTCTTCTGCCGTTCGAACAACCATATAGATAAAAACCTACTAATTATGTTGATAACTGCATTTCCCCTGCTGTCAAAGGCCATAACATTGTATGGGTGGGAGGATCCTGGGAAGTTGGGAGGTCAATCGCTGTGTTGATTTGAGAGAGCGGAGCCTCAGCTACGCATCGTCGGTGAGAACTGTTGTATATGTATCTTTCCAAAGTCATGACAGGCTTCCACCTTAAACAATTTGGTTTCTTCTCGAGGCATCCGTTCATGTATCGGCAGCTCTCAGTAAGTCTACTTTTCGGGTCCATCATAACTAGTTAGTTAGCTCACACCAACTAATGTGTGGAGATGATTTTTGAGGCATGCCGCACCCCAGGATTTAGAAAACCTATAATTTAAATAAATAATATTGTATTATATCTGGTTAACAGTCATACATCTGTATATACCATCCGAAGAGAACGATTGGAGAATGAGGCGTATAGTCTGGACTCTCATGGGAATTTATTTGCATGAATGTATCCCTCCAGCCGCGTCGCCAATCATTTAAGAAAGGTAGCTTTCTTTACCTATCTTATGTGCCAGTCTTCAACCTGTCTCTATCTTTCTTATCAAAGAAAAGTAGCAAAAAACGCAGTGAAACCATCTGTTGTTTTACAAGTTCGAAAGGCTCGTTTATCATTCTGTGCAATGATTTCTTGCCGCGAGCAGCATAGTCGTAGAACCCGCCGCCGGGAAACCCGGATGGAATATACCGAACTGTGCATAAAAACGGGGTTAAGTAGATGGCTGTTGCCGTACCGTATGAGAAAGCGCATACGGAAGGTGATTGACCAAGAAAGTCCCGAATTCAAGCGCATGATCAGTTGAGCGTATCGCTTCAGCAAATATGCTGAAACGGGGATCTTCCAGTCCTTTCAACTCGTATCTATAGGCTGAGCTCAACAAGACAGATCCTGTGAAACTGGTGCAATCGTTCAGCGACATGTGGCGGCGTAGTTAAGGGAGCGAAACAAATATACATACATACTCATTGATGTGATCCTCTAGTTTGTTTGGATCTTCTACGACACGATGAAGAAGACTATGAAATTCTTTGGTCACCGTTGCCTTAAATCTGATTCAGCCGGATCGCATGCCAATTTCTAGATAGATTGCTTTGCGTTCTTTCCGCCATTGGGATCCTGCGAGTCTTACATAATACATCAACTACTTTGTAGGTAGTGAATGTCGTAAAACCGCAATGGATATCTAATAATATATCTAGCAAACAACAGAGGACTACATTCCTCCTTCTTTGCTCACATGCAAATTTGAAGATCTCCAGTTGGTGCATCCTTATATCGCTGATGAAACTGGTCCTAGCACCAGAATGAGATGTTTGCTACCATTGAAGGCACAAAGAAAAGTAGCATTGCTTTTATACAGTAGACAGCATTGACTACATACTACAATATAAATACAGCACGGTGTAATCATTTCGGAGACGTATCGTAGCCAACACTGTTCTCTTGTCGTTACAAAAGTCCGTTCAAACTCTAGAAAATACCAAGCCCTGCAATTTGTTCTCCGACATTGGAACAATGTATCTTTGATCTTCGAGGGTTTCGCTCCTCCGGATACCAAGTTTCTTGTCTCTGCTCCTGAAGTAGAGACGTTTTGCAAACTTCCACGTTTCGACAGAACCCATAAAGATGAATCCCGCGATGAAGACAATAGCCCACTCCCATGAGATGGGCGCGTGCTTGAAAACTTTGGCGTTGATGACGGGGACATAAATCTGAACACCAAGGGTGAGTGACAGTACAATTAATATCATAGGATGGAAACGTACAATGGGGAACACAGTTACGAAGCCTACAATGACAGAGTAGAACAAGACCTTGTTGGCCCACACATCTCTCATCCATTGTGTGTAGGGAGTCTTCGACTTAGGATGCATGCGGAAGAACGAGCGACGCATAGAAATCACTGGAAATGCGGTCAAATTAGGTGTATAAGCAAGATGGAACCACGCACTCTGCCAAGCAAGGAATAGAGAGAACCAAGTCATACACACGAAAGTCGTGCATCTGGCTCTAAAAACTTCTCTACAGATCTCATCCAGAGTTTCGTTGCATGTCCCATTTCCCAATTCTCCGTCACCGAATCCGAACAAGACGATCGCGAAGGAAGCCAGACACAGTGCAGCCATGATGAGTCCGTAGACGATCATGTCGACAAAGACCTCGAGCGTGAAGATCCCAACCTTGACATTGTGCGGTGGGCGAGACATGATATCGGGCGCAGGGGGTTCCATTCCTAGTCCCATTGCAGGGAAGCCACTAGTAATCATAATGATCCATAAAATTTCGACCGGACTAAGTGGAAAGATGGACAGGGTTGTTGAATCCTTGAAAGCCAGTCCAACGAGTAGGACGATTGCTTGAGCGACGTTCTGAGCTAACAGATGCTGTGAAACAACAGGTGAGTTGACGTTGACTTAAAGTATACGGGAAAACACTCCATACCAAGACAAACTTCTTGATGTTGTCGAAGGTCGTTCTACCGGACGCGACAGCAGAAAGGATGGAAGCAAAATTATCATCCGTCAACACGATGTCACTCGCGCCTTTGGCAACATCGCTTCCTGTGCCCATAGCTATCCCAACGTCAGCCTTCTTGAGACTGGGACTATCGTTAACACCATCACCTGCGTCAGGCGCATCAGTACCAATGCCAAGATGACCAATCAATCCAACTCACCAGTCATAGCCGCGAACATTCCACGCCGATGAAGGGCTTCGATCATCCGGACTTTCGTTTGAGGGGCGCAGCGGGCAATGACAAGAGGGAGTTCAGGGAGAGCATCGATTTCGTCATCAGTGAGTTGGTCGAACTGAGAGGCCGTCATGATCATGGAGTCGATAACATCTTTAGCCAATAGGGTATAGTTGGAGGGTACAATGCCCACTTCCTTCGCCTGAGGGGCTCAAGGTTCATGAGAATTCTACAGAATTAAGAAAGTCGAAACTCACTATGGCCGTAGCAGTCCCGGGGTGGTCTCCTGTCAGCATGTGTGTACGAATGGAAGCTTTCTCGAACTGCGCTACTGAAGGTGCAGATTCTGGCCGTGGGGGGTCATAAATACTATACCAAGACGTTCATGTTAGATTTGGTCCATACGCGAGAACCTTGAAGGACGCACCCAACCAATCCCAAGAATACCAACCCTCTTTCAACAGCCTTACGAGGAGGCTGGTCATCTATTGAGGTCGTCTCATCGCCGTCGGTCTCCTTGACCTCATCGTAATCATCATCTTGAACATCTCCGTCATCCCAGTCCTTCGTTGCAAGAGCCAAGCACCTCAAGCCCTTAGAAGCCATAGCCTCCATGTTCGTTAGGATCGTGTCCGTCCACTCAGTGGTCAGCTCTGTGGTCTCGGTGCTAGCTTTCGAATCTCCATCCGAAGATGTTGGGCTCTTAACGAGTATGGAAGAACACGAATTGAGAACCATCTCAACGGCACCCTTCATGAAGACCTTACGATCTTTCCCGTTAGTTCTGCATGATTACGGCCATGCGTTTGAGGCTGGAGTCGAAAGGATACTCGTAAATCTCAGACCACTTGCTATCACCCGTGACAAGGGTAGGTTTTCCCCAGGAGAATCGATGCGCGAAAACTTGGATGGCAATTTCGGTGGGGTCTCCGGTAGCAGCGTACTTGCCAGTGAGTTTTCCTTCCTCCTTGACCTCGCTATCGGAGTCAGACTCTGGGGCTTCGCGTTCTTGGAATACACTCGCAAGGTTGCACAACGCGGCACAGTTCAGCAAGGCGGAGAGAGGCGTAGATCGTTTGGCCCATTCGTTGGGGTTGTCGATGTCCTCGGTGACGAGAACTGGGGGTGCAGGCGGAGNCTCTCCAGGATACATGGAGACAGGGTGGTTGTCTGGCTCAGTATTGGTCGCGGCGACAACGTCTCGAGCACTCATTNGGTGGAATGTCAATTTTCCAATGGTCGGGTTAAATGCCTCATCTGTATCGTTGATCGAATAGGTGCCTTCAGCGGGGACCCATGACATCCTAGTGACCATTCGACCCTGGGTAAGCGTCCCAGTCTTGTCAGAGCAAACGTCGGTGCTACAATAATCGTTAGAACAGGAGATTTCCACAGCTTTGCGGTAACTCACACTGCGCCCAATGCTTCCTGTAAAGAGAGACGGTGAGTTATGCATTCTCGATCTGACATCAGGGACATACCAAGGAATCTAGCTTCCGGACAATGACGTTCTCCTTGACCATGCTCTTTGCTCCCATGGCCATCGTTATAGTAAGGACGACGACAAGACTGGCAGGAATGATGCACAATCCTGTGGCAACAGCATATAGCACGACTTCTCTGGTTCCGTTGAATTCATTCGCGGCCATGACAACTATAGCAAAGATGACGGCGATACCAAACAGAAGAACGGCCATCTGGCTGAGCTTGCGCTGAAGAGGACTTCCCTTGTTCACACCAAGGAAATATCCAATTGAGTCTGTGACTGTAAGAGCTCCAGCACTGCATAGACGGTCAGTTTATCATACACGATAAATAAGCGCCAGAGCTTACCGTGCACGAGCTCGGTGGGTCACCTTTCCGTGTTTGTTTATCTTCGGTTGTCTCACCCTCGAGTTTGCCGCGATGAGTGATTGTGCGATGGCCCCAATTTCCGTGTGCATTCCCGTCGAAGTGACTATCCCCTTCGCACGCCCACGGGTGATGCAGGATGTAGCGTATGCCATGTTAATACGGTCACCTACGCCAATTTCTCCCTTCTCKCTATCTCCTGAAAAGCACGCCTCAGCGTTCTTGCTTACAGGAACCGCTTCTCCTGTGAGCATAGATTCATCGGCCTCGCAGTTCATGGCTTCAATGAGACGTAGATCGGCGGGAACTACATCGCCGGTGACAAGGAGAACGATATCTCCGGGGACCAACTCGATGGATGGAATAGTCTTGGTTGTTGAGCCACGAATAACGCGAGCGGTGGGCGAAGCAAGGCTACGCAAAGAAGACATAGTCTTTTCTGCGGAATACTCTTGGATAAAACCAACGACAATATTGATGATAACCTATTCAAATGAGCATATGGCATGTACCTCAGTTTATTCGTACTTACGACTGCTGCGACGACACCGCCTTCTATCCAGGACATGATTGCGAAAGACACAATCTATTGCGAGGCATATTGGCTCCTGCAAGTAATAATAGAAGCTCCCGAAGAAACACTCACCATCCCAATGAGGAGTACAAGAACCATAGCATTAGCAATTTGGCCTAAACATTTATTAGCTGAGATATCGACTGAGGAAGTCTGTGAAGACACNACCCGCTAAAATCTTCAACCAGGATGAGTCTTCATCGGAACTGACTTGATTTTGGCCCCATTCTTCTTGTCTTGTCTTAATCGTAGAATCGGAAAGACCTGGAGGAATAATTAATAGCTTGCGCTGGTTCTCAAAAAATAATTGGAYCATACCTTGCTGAACGTCTGTTCTTAATTTGTGAGCAACTTGCTCAGCAGTCAAGGTGTGCGGTGGGGTATCGGGAAGTGGCTTTGGTTTCAGGACTGACTTTCCCATTTGAAAATATTAGGAAAAGAACAGATATAGGGAANTTGTCAGGTGTATCGTGGTTGTACTCTTTTCCCAGCAGAGTCTTTTGGAGGGAAATGAGGTATAAAACCGAATGAGGCGCTGCAATGGCAGGTGTTCGTAGATTGTCGTAAGATCGTGTTCTGGATACCGAGAAGAAGGGGTACCAAAACGAACTGAGGAATCACATAGAGAGTCCAAGATAGTCTTATATAGAGGCAGACAAGGTCATCCAATTGAACTTGGCAAGNCAAGAACGGGGACCCAGAGATGATAGGAACGTCATAAGAATGAAGCTGGAGAATCAATCTACGCTACTTTTCTTGGCATTCCATAGCATAGAGCTCGATATAACCGCTATAAATGCGATTAAGTTTGTCTAAATTGTGTTACACTTGCAGATCGTCGTCTTTCTGACACGGTTATAGTGGCGACAAGCAAGCAAGACATAGCTAACCTCGGCCTTTCGGAAATGATTGATCTCGGCCATGTTGATACTTGCTTGGCATTGGCGTTAGTTACATCATCCAAAGCGTCTCATCTCTGGTCTGCTGCATCTTCACACTACGGTTGGTTCATTTCACTTCATACCCAGGACGGAGAACTCCCATGAGACTCATCTACTTGATGAAGACTCGGGTGAGCCGTGCTTCCACGATTTATATGAAAGAACACTCGTGTTAACTTGAGGCCGACTAGGATTTTGAGCAGATAATAACTTGATAATGACCCGAGACCCAAGGGATCCCGAATGTTCTCGAACTTTCACGCCGCAAGATAGTGCCTCCTCTTCATTGTTTGAAGAGGAACCCCATGCTTATCTCTACGCTGTATCTACGTTCAAGAAATGAACTGCCAATAGTATGCGAGGCCACGTTTCGATCTAATGCTTGATCTATAGAAGACGCGAGTCTCCGTAAGTGTACACGCTTGGGGTATAGAAATCCTGTGACTATATCTATAGGGTGAGTCCTGGTCAATAGGATCCGATTCTGAGTGCTTTTTCCCCTACTCGGCGAATCAAGCGGCGAGCGAACGAATTGCTCAAAACCAGGGGCCGCTCTAGATACCAATTGCGCCATCACCTGCTTGAAAATGTCTGGGCTTATACCACGGCCAAGAATTGCTTCACCTTCTTATCTGAATTAAAGCAGCCCCTTTGTTGCTTCTCTAGTAACATTTCTGGCCAACAATTCACAAAATCTGGCGGCGCTCCTGGGTCCTTGTAGGTCCAACTAGGTCTCGGATGCACCATATTTTTAGACAGCCACTCAAAATGAGCAGCGAAAAAGACTCAAGATCTCAGGGGAAATTTACGATCGGTGGCTGTGTCCTCACGTTTTCAATACCCCTGAATGGGGCGCTCCTCCGCCACCATGGTCATTTTCTGAAAACACAGTACTCAAGCGTCGAAGATATCTAGGGAGTGATAAATGTGACCAATTCGCATGAGAAAACCCATCTGTTTCTCTTTTAAACATATCTTTACTGTTTTGAAAATCGCCTCTCCATGAGCCATTCTCTGACACCGTTGTCCCACTGCCAGTAATGAATCCAATTCAGATTAGATGGGGTCCTGGTGACCCTGTCGATTTCCTCTGCCGTTTGAAGCTGCAGTTTATCTTGACCGGGCATCCTAGCGCGGTCGTCATTATGCTTCACTCTGCATTGGATCTAAAGATTAACTCCAGGATAGGCCTTAGTACTAGAGCATTATGGGTAGCCAATACGAAGAATTTGGCCAACATTTGAGCTACAGAGAGGGCCAGAAAGCTAGGTTGTGAATTCGAATAATTGAGTATGGTTGGCTTTCCTGGCTTACGCAGACAGGTGCGGTCGTTCACATGAGAATAACTTTTCTTGTTACATTTACATACCTTCTAATGGACGTAGATCAGGGTTCAGTATATCGAGTACACCATACTAGCTAGTACTCAGTACATCTTCCATCGAGGAAATGTACGAGGGTCACTCTACGTTTTATCTAACAAGCTTTTCAAGACCCTCAGGTACCTATGAGGAATAATCAGTGTCCATATAATCCTACCCACACTRGTGGTACCATACCTGCCAGTTGTGGGTAGCTGCGGCACGGCGGAAGCCTTGCAAAGCTTCGGCGACGCCATAATGCATATTCCAGTTGCTAGCCAGGCGAGCCGGTCTGGGTTCCAAGTTGGAAATAGCAAGTCTGATTTGCATGAGTACGGCGGAAATACTGTAGAAGTTCCACGATTAGCATTTACGCATATACGGAGGTTCCGATTACACACCTATAACTAGGCAACCACCCTACAAGAAATCTTGTTAGTATTCGTCCGCGATTTTTCAGAGAGAAAATTTTACCATCCGACGTTAGCAAATCCATGCAAATAGAACCACCTGGAATCATATAAGGGATGAGTTCTCAGAAACTCGCAGCGGACCTACCTCCCGTAACGTGTCCACCACCACCATGAATGAACGGTAAAAATCGCGGCGTTATTATCCTAAAGAATGGCGGTGCGATCGGGAAACCTGGTGGGAATCGAATCTCGAAAAKCAGTGAATTGACTCCCCTAGGGCAAATGTCAGATTGTCGCCTSTTAYAGGACAAAGATAGAGTATCCGCGCACTTGGCCKTCATATCCTTAGCGATCGGAAGCGCCTCATCGAAAGAGTGAAGTTCCACGATCCACTGGAAGAGATTGTCTCCAACGAGGTCGGGAGGCATGTACCATCCCAATTCCTTCAGGCTCTTGCACGAGTCTTGTTCCTTCAACATAGTCCTCAACTCCCTCTGGACAGCCATCGTTGCGGCTGGGGTAGACTCGAACGGCGGAGGCATAAGTTGTGAGATGGCATCGTTTACCCATTTGGGATCATGTTTCCAGTCGTCTATTGGCCTCGCCGCTGGCTTCGAGCTAGCGTTTTCTGAAGCAGTAGGCTTCAATTGAACGACACTAGGGCCAGGAGAGTACATCTCCTCATCCGAGTCATCCACTACAATTGGCTCGTCTGCTGCAAGGCCATCTTCACAGAAGTTGAAGACCTTCTGGTCCTCGGCATCAGGCTCTTCTTCGTAAATCTCACTCTTCCTCGCTTCGAGAAGTATGTCGATTTGGTAAGTAGGTTCTGGAATTTCGATATCTTTACCACTGAGAGTGATCTTTTGCAAAGGGTCGATCTTGACAAAGGGTACTTCGACTTTCTTCACCTTTGGCTTCGTCGCCATAGAGTCCTCGGACCCGTCCAAGGTGGAGCCTTTGACAAGGAGATACCGACTAGGAGAGTTGACTCAGGATTCAGATGCCATGAAATGTTGAATACCACACACCATACAATCCAATGTGTGTCTTTGATCACAAAATGCGGATTCGAGCTGACGAACTGTTCCGGAAGGTTGACCACTTCTGCTAGGGCTACACAATTGATGGGGGAGACACRGCTCTTTCGCCATCCCGCGCGTCCGGCGACAGCGTATGTGCCCATGGACAGAGTTCCCTCTTTGGCTAAGTACACACCTACGGAAAGGATACTTGAGTTTGAATATTTGGTTACTAGTAATGTCTCAAGTTACCGTTGCCATATGCACGTCCATGAGCGACGTCTTTGAACCAGAGACCGTGACGGATGATCTTACGACAATATGTGAGACTCTACGATGACAAGAGTATCGAAGAATAAAGCTAACCGAATGCCAGTTTCGCAGAGGCGACCCATGGAATGCCTGGATATCGCTGGATGAGTTGTAAATTATGATAACATCCGACAAAATCGCTTACAAATAGAGACGGATAACTTCGTGCATTTGCACTGAGTTGCTGCGCTTGTTCTACTGCATTCTTAAATTTGGCCTCTTGATCGGGGCCCCCACACTAAAGCGGTATTGCCTCCAAGAAGGATCTATTTAACACCTGGTTAGACAGGAAAATAGGTGATCATATAGAAGGATGCTGTCAAGTACTGACCAACATTGCCAATGAGCTCTCCCGGTGAGGTGATTGGTTCCAAGTATGCAGTACACGACCCTACACACCATCTGAGGAGTGTCCAAGCAGCAGTAGGAACGCTAGGATCACACTCCACCAGTCTTGGCTTCGACTTGCCCGGCTTTGTCTTGCGCATGAGATGCTTCCTCATTTCCTCTACCTAAAGTGAATATTAAGTTGGAATGACCACACCTCGAGGGTAGTAAAACTTTCCGACGGCAGGGAGTCGATCAAGGCCACAACACTGGCTCTCATCTTGTGTGATTCAATGAGTTTGGAGAGCAAAGGAACAAAAGAGTACTCACTTCGGGCAACGTTAGATCCTCAAAATCGCACAAACCATCATTTCCTACGTGTGCGGGTCTCACTGGAGCTGCGATTGGGGCAGCTGGGAAGATTTGACCCGGCGCATGTCCCGGTCTCGCGTCGGGGATAATCTTGCTAGGATCTGGCTTGGGCACACGAAGACCCATACCCTTAGGTGGATCTGACAGGGCACCCTCGGCTGCAGAAGAGTAGGTGATCGAGACAAGCAAATCGACTGTTTGGGGATTATGGACGATCTCATATTCAAGTGAAGGTCCGCGATTGAGAGAGTAATACTGGTATTCGCACAACTTGCGGTCGCAGACATATGGCTTGAGGGCCTCGTATTCTGTCGTGATTCTATTATGACACACAATGCAATATCGAGTACAAAGCTATGGTATTCATGTCAGTGTTTGCTTCGGAAGACAGAACATACGGCTTACCGTCAAGCGGCGAACAAGATAACAGAAAGCAGTGAGAGGTAGGTTGATATCCTCGTTCTCCTTCATTTTATACATTGGATCATGTGGAAGGTCATTTGTCTGTATTAATTTACCCTCCGCCCTGTCTGCGGCTACCAGATGCTGACGGAAAAACATTGGTTTCGTCAAATTGATAAAGTGACCTGTGAACCGACCTTGTGTTGGGCTTTGTACACATCCTCTGGCTTCATCTGACTCTGCTCGACCTGCGAAAGAAGAATCTCTGCGCCAGCCCATCCAAGCCCGAACTTCAATCTAAATTGGACAACCTTCAAGAATGCTTGGTCTAATAGACTCTCTAACGAGCTACTCAGACTAAACTTTTCGAATCTTCCCGGATCTTCCTCCTCCTCCTCCTCGGGGGTCTGTCCTCTGGAAGCTTCATCCCATGCATCTGCCTGCGCTCTTTCTAGAGCTTCTTTCTCTGCCTGGATCCTCAGTTCATCTTCGGCATCTTGCAAGATGAGACCGAAGTTCCTACTAGCTTCACGCGCGTTATCCGTGCCAGGTTTATAGCGGGCACTAAGCCCGACTTTGAATGATAGACTCACATCGGGACAGGAGATGATTCCACCCGGACCAAGTGGAGGGTATACACCGCGCATCCCACAGATGAGCAGTGTAAGATGCTGTGAGTGAGATAGTAGGCGTCTATCCCATGCCATCAAAGCACGAGGAGGTATTGATTCGGCCAATGTGGTGACGGGTAAAGAGACTGATAAACAAAAATCGTCGGCGCTAAACTTAATGAAGCCGGGACGATATCCTGTGGCGACAGTGTCGATAAAATCACTATGCAACTTCAGTACGAGGATTTACGAATAGAAAAGATGAACTGACTGTTGAAGCCTCGGGAATTTGATTCTGCTATTCGCGCTGCTTCCAGAGCCAGAGCCAAAATCCTCATAAGCATCGAAAGCCTCATAGTCATCGTCGCTACCTTCATCATCATCCTCCATTTCGACATCCTGGTGCTGGGTCGGTGGCTCAGTGGTGCAGATGCCGACGGCGACAGCCAATTTACCACACAGTTTCATAACAGCGTCACAGATGGTGCGGGGTGGTTGAGAGGCAATRTCCTCGATAATCTCTTGGATCTTGGACGGGACATTGGAGTCCAGAGCGTACGAAAAGAACGTGTGGCTTTTTGGGTATTCAGACGTGTCGGACACGAGAAGACTTAGCGACAACACATTTTCTCCATTGACCTTGGTAATGTGAACTTCTATAGCGCCTTCGTCGTCACCTTGACGGATGCCTATTGTGATACACAGGTTAGGGTCTAAAGTACATGCGTTAATTTGAGAGGTTTACGAGACGTACGTTTTACTCTAAGCCCTTGCAGCACAACAGGCTGTTTAGTTATCTCTTTCACTTCATCCAAATCCGCAATAAACCGTTTTCGCCCTCTGAGCGACGAATTCTTATTGGATAGCTTGATAAAGGCTTGCGCTACCGCGTCGTCAACTTGCATGCTTGTATTTCCACTGAGATCGATAACTCCAGATCGGTCTGCAAAGAGAAATAAGAGGTGCAGTGAGTATATGGGCCAAAGTCGTCACCTCTGGATAATTTCTGGCGCTTTGAGGTGTGGTGGTATTCTTCAGGTTCGGAGTCAGTATCATGAACAATAATGGGATCCATTTATTGTTAGAAGTTGCAACTGATAAACTCTGGCTCTAATCAAGTCACAAGACTGTTCTAGAATCCAGATGACACTAATAGACGCCAGTACCTACGAGTTGTGGCCAACCGATGGTAGTGGTCGTTACAGCACAAAGCGCGTGTTGAATTTTAAATTACGCGTGTACTCGGGTTCCTTCCCAATTATGGAAGCATTGGATTCTTGGTGTGGCGTACAAACGCTGGAATCGATACATAGATATGAAACGGTGGGCTCATTTACAATGTGAGATTTAAAACATGCGGGAGAGGCCGTCCCCCTAATAGAAAGTCTAAGCTATACCTATGCCAGCCACAGCCCTAATAGAAAGTTTATTCTCTAAGTAGTATCTTCTCAGCATGGTTGCTGTCAAAATCCTTTACTGCACGTTTTAATACCAACCTGCCATGCTGGCATAACAGAGAATAAAACGGAAAAACAATCAAATTAAATATATCCTCCCTATTTATCTCTTATTTAAAGTCCGATGCATTTTCGTGAATCCCCCTGTCTCATACCGGAGGGGCGGAAGAACTTAGGGAAGTCAGACATAACTAGCTGTAACGGCATTTTGTGCACACCTTCAGGTTCTTTCCCCTTTCTAGAACGCTTCGGTGGTCGATGTTCTTGCACCACGGTCGGCGGGTTGCAGGTCCCTTGATGCGTTTCTTTTCGTTTCATCCCTCGAGGAAGGAGAATGGCAAGCAGACCTTGCTCTGCCGCGGTACAGACGACAGCAACCTTGGCGTCTACTTTGTTACAATAGTTCATAGGGACACGATACTCCGCTTTGCCTACTTGTGGGAGGTTTTCCAGCGTAAGCGTACATCCATAAGCTATCATATATCAGAACTATACACCTTGAAAGAGAGCTCACTCACCGTCTCTTTCTTGTGAGAATGTATACTGGGGCTGCGTACCGGGGTTAAAATTTTGGTATTCTTTGTTCAGCACCGGCAAAATCTCTTGGTTCGCTCGATGCCTCATTTGATCTGTCACCAGAGCTGCGGCAGCAGCAGAAAGCGAGCGAATATAGTCTCCGACACCTTCTGACATGGCCTGTAAACATACTGCTGCTTTTGCCTCGACGTTCTTGCGAAACATCGGTTCGACGATATAGGACCTGCATGATCCCGGACGTTCTAAACGAAGCAAACACCCACTCACTGTGTCATATATAAGTATGAATAAAAATGTACGACGAATAACCCACATCTGTTCACTCCAGAGATATAGTGGAAAGTCGCGCAGAGTTTACTTCCTCTAGCAGATTGGATTGCAGTATTGATCCATATTGCGGCTTTGATCTCTGGGACTGTTTTACTACCAAAGTCTTCTGGGAATGGACGGGGGAGAGATTCATAAAATGTTTGGGCGGTGATAGCTTCGCACGGAGGGGTAGCAGTAGTCAGTCGGGCATCTGATTCCTTGATATAGTCAATGACATTTTCGAGGACTGCGGCGGCAGCGCAGGCAACCTTCGCATCCTCTGGAGAGCTATTCATCGGAGGACACGAGTAAACTCGTTGGGATGAAATTGAGCTCTGTACGCGGAGGGCTACTCCATGTCCTAGAGATGTCGTTGAATAACTCTGAATCCTCTCGTTACGGTGGCATACCGTTGCTCTTCTGGTTTGTGAAGGGATACCAAGAAAGAAGAATCCCTTTGATACGACAAAAATCCTCGATCTGCTTTACGTGGTCTGTAACTATCCTGGACGTGGTATTAACTATCGGATTGGGGGCTGTTATACGACTTTCATGCAGTGGGACAAGATTGGGCAGTTCCGGAGTACAAGAGACCACAGGATTATAAAGATAGTCCTCGACTGAAAGAGCGCCGAGAGCAAGCAGACTTTGGTTAATCTCCTCAAAAGTTTCGGCCATGAGCAGAGTTGCCGTAAAATTGGTTACCTTGGAGGTGAATGGAGGTGAAAGCGTAGTAAGAAAGTCACCACATTGCCTTTTTTGGCACCTTAAGGTGACCTCGAGGTCCTTCCCTAATTCGGTAGAGGCACTTCATTCACTTTTTCATGCGCATTTAGAGGCCCTTTTTAGCTGTGAGATACAGTATTATAGTACCTTTTGATGCAACAGATGTGTTTCTAAGTGCAATTGTGGAATTTAGGGAGCATATGATTTACGCCACTGCGTGGCGTAAGTAGAGTCACTATCAATTTACACAAAAAATTGGAAAGACTCTTAGGCTAGAAAATCGGCCTAGCACGTCAACCACATTGCAACCTTCTTCCGGCGCATACTCAGATCATCCTTCTTCATGATTATAAGATCCTCGTTATAGAATGTAATCATGTCCAGAATTTCTGTGTGGGTAAGTTGTTCTACATTGCCGTTGAAGACCAGTGGGGTCGTTCCGGTAGCATTGTTGCTCGGGTTATCGGCAAGTTTGCAGTACCAGAAGGTCGTAGACCCTTTGCTAAAATGTGGCCGGAGCCAGCGACCTGCAAGCGAGCCTAAGCGAGCAAGATGCTCGAGATCATTTTCACCTATGGCAAAGAGTAGAAGATACACACCATTTTCAAGAGAGGAACAAATGGTAGTCCCACACTTTGAAGATGAACGTTTTTCGAGGAAATTCGATTGTTGGTTAGGTGGGTTTGGAATTCGGCTAGATTTGCAAGCATCTCCTGCTCGAGAGCTTGATTAGGATCATTTCCAAGAGGAGCTTGACTATTAGACATAGTTCTTGGTGGGTAGTGATGATGGTAAGGGTTGAGCTTGAACAATAGGGGACAGATTTTCGTCAGACTTGAATCCACAATAAAAGTCACGGTACATGCTTAACCAGTGAAAGAGTACCAAATATAAGATTGGACAATCTGTCTGCACTATATCTACGACGAATCTCTTGCGCATGCTATGAATATAATTATGTATTATGATAGTGGTGTAATCACAACCGGTACCCAAAATGACGCCACATTTAACTTAGTTGGATGCTGCCGTGTTGCCGAGGCCTTGAATCAAACGGATTTCCTCGGCATCTGCACTCTCACCGTCGGACTCGCAGACTTAATTACACAATATCAATATTACTGTCACTTGCCCAGTTACACCCACAACTATGAATTTTACATTACCTATCATCCTAATATCTCTCAATTCTACCGCCAGAGTCTCAAGCCCGACGCACAAATCAACGCACAGGATCCTATCTTGGGGCAGGTTCAGGAAGCTACCAACACAGCAGAAGCCCTTCTTGCTTTGTGTCGAGTAAACCGTGAGTGCCGATTATTTAAAATCGCCTTTGACAATATCCTGATTTTCTCCGATCAGGCGATTACTGAAGAAGTCGCCACAACAGCAGTTGTTCGTGCTCACATGGTTAAGTCGGCAGGTGTGTCTATCCTAGTAACTTATCATAGACAATGAGGTACTCACTTACAGAAACCACAGTCGGATCTATCCTGTTCCATGAAGCGAACTTCGACCTGCGATGAGGAATAAAGTCATCAGAAACTGAACACTGAAGGGACTGAAGGAAGGGTGGGGTTGTTATCGTTATTACTATATACATTGTAGCAACGGACACACCGAACTCTGTAACCAGCGATTTTGACCTGTCTTCACTTTAACTTCCATCCACAGTCCACACCAAGGCAAAGATCTCACCGGTGGCAATAATATTGTGGCTCTGTGGCGGCATCTCTTTCCCTCATTGTCGGAGATTCAATATTTCGCGGCCCGGAGACTCCTCTTGAGTCTTCTCACGTTGTGTTGACTCGCAACTGTCACCTTCCCTGTGCATCTACACAAAATGCCTGGCTTCCCCTTTGATAAGATTATAGCAAACAACCTCAGACTTATATGTGCTGACTTGGGTTTACCTCCTGCTCAGAGAGTAAACAGAGAGCAAATGGAGGCATTTCTCAAAGACATTGAAACACTTGGCCGTGAGTACCCCAGTATATCTTGCCAATAGACAGCCCCTGAGCAGCGTGGTATAGTTGAAAAAGCCCTAGAGGCAGCGAAAGAACGCGCTCCTGTTGTCCATGCTTCGAGTTCGGCTCGGGTTCGCACTGCTAAGACACAAGACATGTCCAACACTCCGCCGAGACTGACACGGAAGAGGGCGGCTTCTGAAGGGGCGTCTTTGTCTGCAACTCCTTCAAAACGGGTTCGAGTGCCAACGAAGAAAGCTCAAGAGAATGCACGACAAAGCCAGAAGAAAAGCGTAGGCAGGAAAGCTGGAAAGGCTGCCACAGCGAGAAGAAAGGCAGACCCGAAAAAGGCTCCAGAATCTGTTTTTGACGGCGTACAAATTCCTCGCCGAAAATCGAGTCGAAAGTCGGTCGCAGAAGATGACAAAACACCCGATGACGACCAGACAGGTTCTTACCTTTTCTAAGGTTCTGGTCTATGGGCTTACTGTTTGCGATAGAACACGCCGAACCAGAAGTGAATGGCCACGTTGCAAGTAAGTTTTGATAGACTGCTCATCACTTTCTGTTCCTCATGTTATTGTGCAGACGAAGCTGATGCAGAAGGGTCTCCCGATCCTGAAACTCCAGAGGCCGTTGCTGCTGCTGCTGCATAGCTTTCTTCACCTTCCTCGTACTGTCTGACACTGGGTCTACTGCTCAGACTTCGGTGGACAGGACACGTCATCCCCTCATCCATCGTTGCCTTTCATGATGGAACCAAGGGTGTTACTTCAGGTGCATCTGGTTTATCGTTTTCACCAACTGTCATACTTTAAAGATATGTAATTACTTAGGTTCAGCAACCCGGTTTGCGTTCGGTGTATTCTTTATCTTGTGGGACTTAGCAGGGACAATCAGGTCTGAATGTAGGTATTTATTGTCGACCATTGGGTAGGCCTGGTCAGGGTGGATTACCAGCGAAAACTATAATTGTCAAGCAGCGATCTCCCTGGAACATTCGATCCATGGCCTGGACTTGATGCATCCGATTTCCTATCACCCTCCATATTGTTCGCAGGGCCCCTGCAGCCTCCAACTATCGATAACATTTCCAGTTAGACTCGTCGTTTCGTTGTGTTGGTCATGTTACGGATCCATTTACTTAGCGCCCTATTTGACTCGCGGCCGGAGAACCCTATTCAACTTGAGGGAGCCTTTAAATTTGACCTGTCAACATCCGCAACGCAAAGACGACATCTATCTACACGAGAATTTATATAGTAACATACCCAGATATACTCGGGGGTGTCGACCTACTTCCCCCCTCTCACAATGGCGCTACGCTTGCAAGTTGTAGACGCGTTGGTGGTTTTGGCCACTATTATCCTCTTGGTGGCCATTCGAAATACTATGGTTAGAAACCGTCTGCCACTTCCTCCTGGCCCAAAAAGATGGCCTGTCATCGGAAACCTCTTGGATATCCCGATGAAATACCAGTGGCTTACCTTTGCGGATTGGGGGTTTACTTATGGGATGCGGTGTTTTGCCCACATCATCCTCAAAAGCTTGTGTACTCATTTTTATACCAGGCGGAATATGCTCAGTCACTGCGCTCAACGAGACCATCGTCGTCCTGAACTCCTATAATAAAGCACTGGAAATCCTGGATAAGAAAGGCGCAATGTATTCGGAGCGGCCAGATTTCTTTCTGGTAAACAAGATGCAATGGGACCGCACAGTGGCCTTTAGCGGAACAGGAGCACAGTGGCGAAGGGAACGCAAAGCTATGTATCAGGAAATCGGCACGCGATCTAGTTTGAACAAATTCCAAGAAATGGAGGCGAAAGAATGCCAGGGTCTTCTTCGTGGCGTCATAGAAGATCCTGGGAAGTTAGAAGATCATGTTAATAGGTACTTTTACTTCACTCCTATGACCACCAACGAGTAGTTGAATACTTTGTACAGATTCACCGTGGCTGTCTTGTTGGATGCGGCCTATGGATATGAGTTGAAAGGTCTAGAGGATCCTCGTTTCAGCATCTTTCCTGAGACTGTACGCTCCATTGACCATGCCCTCGAACTTGGGCGCTTCCTGGTTAACCATATTTCCATCCGTATGTGATTTTCTAAAGGATGTATGCTGAACATGTCTGCTTACTTTCTAGTCCACAGTCCGACACATACCTCCCTGGCTTCCCGGGGGCGGGTTTCACGACTACGCGCCTACGGCAGGAATTTGTTACATCGAATGATAGATGAGCCATTCGAACTTGTAAAACAACAGATGGTTTGGTTTTCAGCGCATCCCCGTTTATGTATGGCTCATGAACAGTCTACAGGAGCAAGGGGTTGCGAAGGAGTCGTTCTGTTCAAGGTTCCTGTCGAAAGGGGAGTCAGAAGACACCATCAAATGGGCTGCAGGGATTTTCTTTGCTGGTGTGTTCAAATAATGCTTCCAGATCTCCCAAAACACTCATGCTACCTTCTTAGCTGGGTCGGAAACGGTAAGAGAAGTAGGTCTCAACTCATACAAACCTACCTCATGCGATGTTATAGACCTCATCTTCGATTCACGCATTCTTCCGTTTCATGACACTCTACCCGGATATTCAAAAGAGAGCTCAAGAGGAGATCGATGAAGTTGTTGGCTCCGAAAGANTACCCACTCTTCAGGATGCTGAACGCTTGCCATACGTCAACGCAGTCATCAAGGAGGTTTTGCGTGCACATCCCCCACTCCCACTAGGTGGAAAGGCTTTGTCATTATGCGAGAGGGAGTGCGACTGATTCAGGGATTAGGTATTCCTCACAAGGCTCTCGAGGACGGTTTTCATGATGGATATTTCATTCCAAAAGGTTCCCTAGTGATTGCAAACCTATGGTACGCTTGGACTTGGACCTCTGTAAATCACCGGGTCATGTTAGACATCCATGTAGGCAAATGACCCACGACCCAGAAGTCTATAGGCATCCTATGCGATTTGACCCCAGCAGATTTCTCGCAGATGGAGGGCGCCAGCCCGAACAAGATCCTCGAAATATAGTATTCGGGTTTGGTAGAAGGTAAGAACTCTTGGACGACTTGTTTCAGTCTCTATCTTAACATGCTTTTCCCCGGAAGAATCTGTCCCGGTAAGTTTACCGATTGAATCACTCATGTAAATGTCAGATTGGAATTTACTTCAGGTGCAACATTCGCCGAGGGATCATTGTTCATGGTTTGTTCATCGGTATTGGCAGCTTTGGATATATCAGCGCCCGTGGAGAATGGGGTGAAGGTGCTTCCAACGTTGGAAGTCACATCGTCGTCATCGTCGTGCGTATGGTCCCACGTTCCATGTTACTGTAGACGTTGACTTGCGCATGAGCAGACACCCCCTCCCCTTTAAATGTGACATTCGGCTACGTCCATCAAAGACGAAGCTGTTGGACACCCTCTAGTGAATCGAAGTAACGCCTAGGAATGTCAGATTGTTATCGGGCACGCAGGCTGTGGCCGCAGCGGGGCGCCAGGTTAGAACACGTAAGATAGGCCCAAATTCTAAACTGGACTTCAAAGTTCAAAGCTTTAGTTGATTGAGTACGTTATCAATACATGGCATGCAGCGCAAGATCGACTTCTTTATACCCATGGATATGATATCCTTCCGGCCGTGCATGTATATTAAGGAAAGATTCTGGTATAAACCCTCTTCTCCAGAGATTTTTTGAAGGTGTACCCATATTCTTGTCCTCATGGTATACGCAATGTATCACTGGATACTTTTCGCTGCATTTCTCCTTCTGAGCTTTTCCTGGTTGCGCAAGAATTCATCAATGGTGTCGAAAATTTCTGGGCCCCCTTCGACTTCATGGATTTTCGGTATGCATGCAAGATCAACTTTTTAATATGTTTCTAACTGCCCACCAGGGCACACACGCGAGTTGCTTGTATATCTTCCGTTCGGCGCTCATGAATTTGAATGGCTGAAGAAATTTGGGCTGGTTTATCGTGTTAAGGGTTGCTTTGGAGTGAGCCTTTGAAATTTATTGATCCCCAAACTGACAAGAGATGCATCAACTTAAAAAAGGAAGATCGACTCATGATATCGGATCCTACTGCCATTAAAGCAATTATGAATGACGACGAAACATACATTTGGTCCCGGCAACAGCATCACAAAGGTTGGGTATCAAATGGGGATCACACATTCTTTGGGATGCAACGTCAGTAACTCAATCATCTTTGGCCGATGATACAAGTCTTTCAACTTAACGTCAAATACCAGGTCCTGAGCATGGTCCATTGAGGGAATTGATCAGTCCTGCCTTTGCGCCCGCATCTATTCATGCCCTTGTTCCTATGATGCAAGATCAAGCGTTGAAGGTAAGCACCTCCGCCGTGTAGCTCAGTAGTTCCGCAGTTCACTAATATACAATGAACCTAGATGATCAATAACTGGAACATTTCTCCCGGAAATCGATGGCAAAATCTTGATGTATTTCCTTTGATACATGAAGCAACCTTGGATTCCATCGGCCATGGCATGTTCTCCCTATCCCGTTGGACCTTCATAACTCACACGAGGCTTTGCTAGCGCTACTACATCGGGATATGCATTCCTCTGAAGGTGATAACTCGGATCCATTTGTGCAATCCTATAGATATCTTTTGTAAGTGACAAGGCTGCAAGGTAACTAGTTACCCTCAATCTAAGATTTGGGATGTCTGTTACCAGGGCTCTGGGCAACCGCCCCACTCAAGCTTCACAGATACTGGACACTTTGCTTAGCTATATCCCTGATTCGCTAGTGTTCCTCACTGTTGCGATTCCCAACTCTATATCGACCATGATTAAACAGCATCACAAGAATCTGGACCAAACTTTCCGCGAGGCAATCGCGGATTCAAAACAGTTCTCGGGAGAGAAACTGGAGCATGAAAAGACGTTGGTGGACATTTTTGGTGAGTGTCAGTAACATGGCACCGATCGTCCATTAATATGTCCACCGTGGTAGGAGAGGCTAATATTCCGGAGAAGAAAACAGCCGGGGTGGTTTCAAGTGTATTGCTTGCTGGTCAAGATACCACAGTATGTTCTCAAATGGTCTAAATCTTCTCGTGTGACTGTTTTTCAGGCTAACGCGATGACATTTGCGATGTACGAATTCGCTAAAGATCCTGAATGGCAGGATCTAGTCAGAGAGGAGATTATCGCACTCTGTGGCGTTTCACAACAACCACTTCGGATTACTGAGCTTGAAAAACTTCGGTATCTCAATGCGCATATCAAAGTGAGCATCATTTTCAGGACCTTCTTTGGACACTAAGTCAAATCATTGCAGGAAACACTGCGTTTCTATCCTGGTCTTGCAATCGATGATCGTGTCGCAACTCGGGACACTGTCGTCCCGTTATCACAGTCTCTCACCCTCAAAGATGGAACCAAGATCAAGGAGATATATGTACGCAAAGGGCAGTTCCTTGGCCTTGCTGTTGCGTCGTATCACCGGTGAGCCTGACCTCGTTCTTTTTCTTCGACTATAAACGAGCTGTGACCAGTGTAACGTCAATCTGGGGAGACGACGCCGAGCTTTTCAATCCCAGGAGATGGCTGATGGAGGAGACGCAGAAGAAGAAAACCCCTGCCATGGGACCATATTCCAATTTGTGCGTGATAATTATTACTACAATGAGATTACTGAGGCAAGTTTCATAGGCTTTCCTTCCTCGGAGGACCACATATGTGTGTAGGGTAAGTTATCACACCTCTTTATCAGTGTNAAACTTCCCAGTAAGCATGGTTACAGGTGGCGTTATGCGTGAGTTCTTTCCTCTGATTTTGAGTTTCTGCCAACTTATTTGCCATGCGCCTACAAAGAATCGCCGAGCTTCAGACGTTCCTCGTCGAGATGCTAAGAAGCCATAAGTTCGATATTACGAAAGAGAACATAGAGAACGTCAAACCCTGCCTGGCTGGAGTATTGACGCCTAACTCTCCTGACGAGCTAGGTGGTTTGCCGCATATGCCTTTGCTGGTCAAAACCCT
>LBLO01000168.1:0-42722 GCA_004354395.1 Chondrostereum purpureum
TGTAATCCAAGGAGACAAGCCCGTGTTTTGTCACTACTGTTGCTCCGAAACATAGGCGCGTTGTACGCCCCACTTTTTATTATTCCTTCTATTGATGACAGCAGCGTACAGTCACGGCCATGGATCTTCACCTGAACATCCATCCAGCGAGATACGACATTCTGCCTGCCATGCATTCACCTGCTAAACTCTTTAATCCAACGATCGGTGGGTAACCCCCCTCAATTGTAGCAATTAGCTCTCAAAAAGGAGAGTTTTATGTACCGAGGATACGCGGAAGTTACTTGCACTCGCCGTCCTCGTCTGAGTCAAAGTGTTGTAGGATATAAAAGGGTTCCCTGGTTGTTTATTGAAAGCTCCTGCTTCGAGTGTCGTATCGGTGAGAGAATGGGTCTCTCCCTTTCGTCGTTGGCTCTGAGAACGCCCCAGCCGTTAAGGCCGCCGCTAACAAGGTGTGCGCAATCAATGGACCGAGGTCCCAATTTCCTGTTACTTTCCGACTTCCACCCTCAACGACGTCGACTGACTGGAAGGACTCCCTTTCCTCGATGATTACTATCTACCACTTCAAATCTCAGACACTAGACTGGTGCGCGACACTACTCCCCCAGAGACTGGGCAATAAAACACACTTAACGATTCTTACGAAGAACAAGGAACAAAGGTTTGGTCGCTGTCTGCCATATAACGAGCATGTACTTATCAGACGTTCTGGTGGTTCATCGCAGAGAAATATATAGGTAAGAGCACGAAACATATATCATCCTTTTTCGTAAACGGTCGAGAGGATAAGAACTTGGGAATGGATTCGGGAACGGTCAAAACTGATTTGAGTCCTGTATTGAGACGGCTTCGTCAGATAAACGCCATCGTCGATGAATGTACTCACAACAATATCTATTCTGGATGCTGGCCACCAGCGAGTCGTTCTACATCACGATCCAGGGTACCCTTGCGAGGAGGATATGATGTGGGTAGCGTATTGCGGGCACTTGATGTGGGAAAAGATGGAGGGGATTCTATGCCAGTTTTAGGTGCGTCGTCGTGGGTAGGCTCCTGCAATTCTTGACGAGGGGGAGAGGAGGTTGACACAGCTAAAACGGCATTGGATCTGGGGGCAGGAGGAGACTGTGCAGACTCCAATTGATCTTCGTCACCGGAGGCGTCTTCGGACCCATCCTCAGGGGGCTCGAGGAGAGGGCCCATATATTTCCGCTGAGCGATAGGAACACGTTCCTTGGGCAAGAACTCCGGAAGGTTATATTTTTCCGCGCTGGAGTGGAGACGTTTGCGCAGAGAGGAACGTTCATCTGTACGAAGACCAGTATCCAAGCGGAGGAGCTCTTGTCTTGCTCTGTTCCATGATGTAACCATGGACACCGTTATCCGTTGGTGCAATGTCAGTGACCATGAAGGACCGGCGGGTATTCTCCCCAGCTTATCTTCTGTCCAGGGAGAGAATACTTGAGTGTCGAAATCTAGAAATAGCTGTCGAGCCTCTTGAGGGGGGACCCCCTTTATCAACCAAAAGAATTCGTGTCCGAGGGCTGCAAAGAATGAATGGTCTGTTCCGTCTCTCTCCCTGTACAACTCGCCCAGCTTCTTTGCAACTACAGTTCCACCTCGGCAAGTGACTCGGACTCCCTCAGACTTGAAGATAAGGCGCGCGAGGAGAACAGCCAATGTTTTTTCCTTCTCCTTCTCCTTTTCATCATACAGCTTGACCAGCTTCTGCCCAATCATAGTTTCCGCTGCTCGGCGAACTCTCTCAAATTTCGAAAAGATGAGCCGCGCGAGTAAAATAGCCAGATTTTTATCCACGCGCAAGGTGTTCAGGTCCGAAGAGTCTTCCAGTGCAGCGCCAAGTGATGCGACAATCTGTAGTTGAACACCTGTAGACACAATCAGAATCTAAAAGAAGCAGAAATCATGAATCGGTACCTGCATTTCCTAGAACTCTTGGGAACCCCGCTAAAACATCTAAGGCTACTGCAATGAGGAGATATTCTTTTTGTCCGTCCCTTTGCCCTCGTCGATTTTTGTATGTCCGAACAGAATCACACTTTCTATCAGCAAGAATTCGTGACAGAAGTTGAAGGCGAGGGGCGTCGGAGATATTGTCCTTCAATATTTCGTACAGTAAAAAGCTAGGCGGAATAGCAGGATCTTCCAAGTTTTTGTCGGGTGTTAATTTGGCTAAACGTCGCAGGGAGGCATCTTCTAGGTGGATACAAAATTTGTAGACCTTCTCGTACAAGTCACTATCACCAGCCACCATCCGTAGCTCCCCTCTATCTGGTTAAGAGCAGTTTTGCCATGGCCTGGAACTGCAGATGGTAAATTCCCCATATCTGTGTTGGCTCTCTGTTGTTCAATTTTGGTCCAATGCTTTAGGTCAGGACAGACAATAGGACCGTCCCACAGAGACCTAAAACGTTGAACCCATGTTTTGGAAAAGGCCTGGGCGGCCAGCGGATGCGAGAGGCGACCTCCTAAGACCCTGCTAATTGCAGCAATGGTAGATAGAATAACGAGACAGCAATAGATGGAAATACGATCCCAGAAGGAAAGGGAGAAAGGGTAGCAGACACATTTCCCAAGTGTAATCATGAGCTGGAGAAATGCCAGTGACTGTGGGGACCGGTATGCACAGTATCCGGTGTCAAGCGGGGTACGTTTCCTGATTTTAATGAAAAGGAAGTCGAAGAAAGGTGCAACAGTGGTGAAGATCGCAAATGCGGTTGCAGAACCAGTTACCGAAGTTGAAAGGATTGCAGCGGCTCGGCTACGCATCCATAGAAACTCCGCCATTCCAGCAAAAAAGCAGAGAACGTTAAATATCCATAGTCCAGTCCAACGACGTTTCCTTCCCAGACAGGTTTAGAACAAGAGGTAGGCTGCTTGATACAATATGGCAAGCCGTTGTCGGGTAGAGCTGCGGTCTATCCTTTCTACAAGTAAGCGAACGAGATTGAATAATGCTAGAAGAAACGCACCAGGAAATATCCACATGAACCATTGAAAGTCTGCGCAGAGCAGCGTCCGACTTGAGAGGTTTGAAGGCAATATGTGGATGGTAACGAGTGCTACACAATACAATGAGCGCCAAACTTCACCCCAGCTTCCGTTTCCCGATAAAAATCTGAGCATAGCATGCGTCTGAGTATTTCTTGAGTTATACAACTCAACTGAAGAGCAGCAAATAACACTTACCAGGTTCTCAATTCGTTTGTCCCTCTATCCTAATAGATCTGAAATGTCTATAGAGGTTCGGGCAATTTCACCGACCAAGGCGTTTGGAAACCCAATTTGCAGGCATGATAATCATCTTATGAGCGGAGTGTAGAGCACCGAAGATTGCAAGTCAACAAGTCAAGACAGTAGAGCTTCAAAAGTGATGAGATACGGAAAATATCCATAACAGGCATCAAACGCGCGGCGTCGCCAGCTCACATGTGGCGCTCATGTCTACGTCTGTCTATGATCGAAAATATGACCTTGATATGGGTAAAGAACTGTATACACGAGATAAATGATTCAGAAGGCATAATAGTACATCTTTCTACTGAGAAAATATATAGTAAGGGTAATGATGGTACATAGTAGAATTATGCGAGATACTGAAGCATCGACGTTCAAGAAAACTGGCTGTCGTATTCAAAGACCGCCTCGGAAGCCATGGCTTGTGCTTCAAGGCATTTTTCGAGAGTCTGCAACTCTTTAACGATCTACTCAATATCAAACTCTGGGGGAACAAAGCTTAATCCATCCTCATTATACTGTCAAAAGTTACTTATTTTTCAGAATTGAGAGAATCGAGCCCTAATAAAGCATGCATTCCTCGAAAACTGCAGCATGATAGCCATCCTCCTCCGCATTGGAAAGCCCCGACGCAGACTCCTCGTCATTTTCCGCCTCAGGGGCGCCACTAGCAGGAGCAGCATATGACTCCAGATCAGGCATGCTTTTGACTGAGCAGAGAAATGTACCGTCTTATTTCCACGGATGGCTCTCTTGATCTCAGCAGCGCTGACGTCTTTTGATCTCTCTGGTACTTCAATAGCATCTCACATCCTCTTCTTCGCTCCAGCCTGTATGATAGCGACTGTGGGGTTTGTCGCAACACCACGAGCCTCTACACTAGGAGGCGCTACAGCGTGAGAACTGGTTTCAGTAGTTGGCGCGCCTGGCGGGACGTTCTCATTATTGGCATAGCCGGGAAACCAAAACCTTCTCTTCCCATTGGGAGTGCATCAAGGAGTACGTCTAATCTTTGGTTCTATCGGGGGAAGGACACGTCCCCTCCCTGGCACCATCCATGTTGGGCATTGTCTTCCCTATTGATGGCCAACACCTGAGGCGAGTATGGTTTTTTGTATACCGTTATCGGAGGATGATTTGGTGTCCTCTCTACTGGATTCTACACGCATGGGTATCAATAACAGATACAATATGTAGGAGGGAGATGCCTACTGATATTCCTCAGGGAACCGATTGGGAAACCATATACGGAGGAGAGAGTCAGGCGTAATTGTCACAGTAATAACTAGGGAGAGGAAGTACGTCGGGAAGTATAGGTCCGTATACATCCCTAGAGTACCTTCTTCCGTCTTGCTTTCTAATTCCACCTAACGCGTCGGAGCAAACGTCAGCTTTCACCGATCTTCGGGATAAAAATGCACGACCGAACTCAGCGAACAATGCACAACATATCCCAGCCAATGGGAACCCGGCAATGTATTTTCAAAAGACCTTCAAACATGGCGTTGCTAAGGTGCATGCAGGTGTACGTACGGGATGTCTCACACCGAGCATTCCCCTAGCTGGTAAAGTGGAATGACTTCACGGCGTTTTCCGAAGAAGCTCGCTCTAGTTCCGTGTATCTTTGCGAGAGTGCCTCAAGGGAGCGGGACCACCGTGATTTGGAAATCCAAGTGATTAGTGAAAGGAACCACAGGGCGCATGGTCACATGGTGGATTGGTCAATGCACCGGAAAAGGAAAGACGAAGCGTTTTAGGAAACAACTCCGACGATCTCACGGTGAAATGCCATCGGCATCAAAAACCTGTTGGCTCCGCAGATGAGGATTAATGAAGTGCAATGATGCCCGATGATAACGAACAAAGACAGGCTGAAAGCAACACAATTCTGGCTGCTTGGTAAGTTCTGCAATGACATTCGTAGATTAGGTTCTCAGAGTCTGAATGCACGACTCGAAGCTGAACTCGAATCAATCGCTCATCTGTCGTACCAAAAGTCATATGATGAAACCCTAGCAAACGCCCACACTCTCAATCCAGCTCTGGCAATAACGACAATACGAATGAGCCTTTCACGGACGTAGAATCTACCTACACGTAAAGCTCAAACAATGGAATTCGTCCACGGAATTCTGCGCTTTCATTTCCCTTTGACTCGCCCACCAATCACACGCCAGGACCAAAACCATCCACTCTTTCTAGTACTATCGATGTCTAGGAACGGTAACTTTTATGGCCAGGTTCCTCTACATATAAGTGGAATGGCTGGCGTCCCAACTGACTACATCCACTGTACACCTGTCCACTCTTCCCCATGCAGTTCACCAATACTCTGAAGTAAGATTAAGCCTACGCCCTTCATACCGAAATCGAATTCCCTTTTAACTATCTGCTTAGCTATGCCCTCATTCCCGGCCTCCTTCCACTTGCAACTCGGGAATTACTACTCCCTTGGCTAGTCACCATGTCCAACCTGAAAGCCGAGGATCCTTCGATGGCGCTGTGGATGCTTGAACGTCAAGACCAACAAGTCCAACACCTCATGGGAATGGCTCGAGCAGAATTTATGAGACATCAGCATTATAAATTGGGATGTTTAAATTGTTCCTCTCCGTTCTTATGTGATAAACCTTTGAGGTAAGTCGATCGTATGGTAATGTTGTACTGTGCTGATCTATCCAAAGCCATAGCGCTGTGGAATTGGACGCCTCGTTCAAGCATTGGAACGCCACACCTCCTGCAGATCACCCATGTGGACAGATGGCAGCAGACCAGATGGATTTCGATATGTGGCTGTTGTGGCAGGGTATGTCCCCGTTCTCCCTCCCATACTTCGTTGTACTAACTGACTGGTTTACAAAGCCCAAGCCGGTCTCCTTGACACTTCTGGCTGCCAGGCAATAAATTTTGCATCATCACGCACGCCGATACACACCAGGGACGCGTATGATCAGGAGATATTAGGTGTCAATAACAGGGACTTCGAAGGTGGTTACACTCAGACAGACACCAATCGTTCCGACACATTACAAGATCAATGGAATCTCGTGCTCGGCGACATGACGAACAAGAACCTACTTGACGAACATGCCGGTGACCGTCATTTCTATTACGGGGACTATCCTGAAAACGAAGCGAAAGACTTGGGCAGGACTCAATATGAAGAAGAAATTCCCGAACGAGAAGAGTGGAGTGACTCCAACGAGGAAGAAACTTTGGATTTGAACGCTCCGGTGGACTTGGGGGACGACAGTACCGAGGAGAACAGCCCCTCAGCAGAAACTCAAAAATTTTCACAGTCCAAAGCCAAAAAAAGCCAAAAGACTNATCCCGGGAACATTTTCATTTAGCATCGAAGTGTGCGCAATCCTCTCTTATTGTCACCTATACCCTTTTCACTGAAATTCCACTACTAGTCCCGTGTTCGTTCCTCCACCACCTGCAATCCCCGTTCAGACCGTCCAATGCAAGATCAACCACTGCACTGTCATGTTCGACTCCCATAGTGCCTTCAAAGAACATTACACCAGCGTCCATGGTGTTGTGAAAGTCGGCTGTTGTGAGCGGTGCCCCCGGAGGCATAAGTTGAACGACGTCCCTGCACACATGTACAGAGAGTTCAAAAAGGAGAGGATTCCGCAGACGCTGAAATGTTAGGTGCTCTCTAATTTCTCCGATGTCTTCGCAACCTGAGATCCTGAGAGACGGTTATATTATTATCATTGATTCTGTACATCTCAACATGGATTAGTAATTAAGTTATTATAATATTGCTAGCGAATTCTGTTCACCACTGGGTGTAGGAATAAGGGGTTGTGCCAATAATGAACACGCCGCCAGAGGACACACTGGTGTTTTCAAGAACTCTGTGATCGTTAGGACGCCGGCTCAGGGAAGAGACGCGTAATTCCACATAAAATGCACCTCCTTCTTGGGACTTTCTTGTAAGTTGCAAACATGAAGGGTGTTCGGAGGATTACTAGTACTACAAGCGCCACATTCCATCATATACTCGCACACCCACACAGCGTTCGTTGCCCAGAATCGTTTTCTTTCATTGAAATTCGTAGTGAGTACATAAATTACATCCAGGATAGTAGGTAAGAAAGGAGTGAGATTAGTGACTGGGATAAGTAATACAACAGATGAGGAGAGGGAAAAAGGGAACGTGATACTATGTCTATTGGTAGATTAAGAAAGAAAAAGATGTATATTCATAAACGATAGCAAAGCACCCGCCGGATTAATCCTCCAGAGTGGAACGCATGAACTGTTCATAATACGGATTAGCCCTTTAGAGAAAACGAGGATGGATGAAAAGAGGCATACGCTGATAGGAAGCTTCGACGCTGCGGGTCTTTAAGTTCGACTTCCAAACCCAACCTGAATTTGCGGGAGGCGGGGGTAAGGAGCCACGGGAGTAAAAATACAGGGCTGTGATGTTCGATGATTTCCCTGGGAGCAGGGAAACCCATCGGCGCGAGAATTCGAGGTAATCGCAACACCTCAGGCTTCTTCCCCTCTCCGCTTTTGTCTTTCTTCTTTCTAACTACGTTTGGTGTTTCTTCAACCTCCTGGATCGCATCAGGCGGTGGGGTCCAGTTGTAGTTGGGAAGGCGGAATTGGATCAGGCATGCGCCGAGAGAGGACCTCTTGCGGAGAAGAGGGCGGAGTGGGTTTTTGGTCGGTTTGTAGTTGGTCTTGATTGCAGTGGGAGGAGGAACGAGAGGATGGGTTGCCTGTGACGAAATAACGAGCTTATTAGTGTAATAGAGAATGGAGAAGGGATGTACTGCATACAACTCTGGGTTGTTGGTCGTTGGTATTAGTAGAAGCTAGGTACTCTTGAGTACTCGGCGTGCGATACAACATGACGGAGGCGTCTACTGAAAAGATCAGCCACCGGCCTGGAAGAGAGGAGAAGGGAACACTGACTACGAGAACGCTTGATCTTGATTAAGGGAATTTTGAGTTAACCAGCAGTAGAGAGCAAGATGAGGGACGTACAACTCGCTGTTGATTGATATCATCGTAGGGAGCCAACTCCTCACGCGTACTTGCTGTGCGGTACAATGTAACTTTATCAGGCGCGTCTACTTGCGTCAGTGATAGGTCCGAACTGGAAGAGTAGGGAAGACGTACTGCCAGAACGCTTCTTCTTCGGAAGTGACGGTGTCCTCTTCAAGATGCCCATCGAAATGGTAGGTCAGAAATCAGAAAGCGAGTGGAGTTCAAAGAGAGGAGAAGCTAGGCTTGGAACGGGAGGAGTGGGTGGTGGTGGTNTATGGGTAGAGAGAGAAAGAGAGGTACTGCTTCCCTTTTAGAATGATTCTCCCACGTGTATGATTTCCCTTTTGAGAAGACAATGGAGGGCACGAGGAGCTCCTGCCCGCTTTTGGATAGGATTTCCCTTTTGGGACGGTAGAACACGTTACTGCTGCGGATCAAATTCACCTATCATCCGCGGAAAAGAATCGACCAGTTCCTTCGCTCAACAAGTTTTCAGCGAGTCCGAAGTCTCCTTACTAGAGGATAAAGAACACTTCAGAAATTTAGCCAAGCCAGGGATCAGGATCGTAAGAAGGCCTAGTCATAGCAGTCAGAGAATGGTGTGTTTCGTTTTGAGGAAGGCTTTGCCAGAGCAATGTAGAGCGAGAAAACAAGAGCGTGAAGACCAACAAAACATGACCCACCTAGGACGAGCTCATTTCTCGAGGTCTGAATCAGATATGCTATGCTACAATTATTAGGGGCGGTCAGAGTACTCGTTTCTGGCCGTTTCTGTAGTCGTTTCTGGAGGGTGATTTGTGCCCAGAAACGACCTCAGAAACAATCCCAGAAAGTTGGGCAATCAGGGTGGATCCCTAATTTCTTCCCGTTTCTACCCCACTGTTTCTCCAGAATCAAACTCAGAAACTATGTAGAAACAGAAACGACCACTCTGACCGCCCCTATTGGGGCTGGGGAAGGAACAGCAGTATACCTTGTTCATGTAAATAGACTGTATACATAATAGCTTGCTTTTCATATGATACGAGGTAGCTTCGAGCATGCTCTTCAAGAGAGATGTCAATCCCAGCATGGAAGTCATTCGTGTGCAGGAAATGTCGACGCCGTGGGGATGAGCGAGAATTATAAGTTGGACTTGTACTTCTGCTCTAAAATGGTATACATACCCTTAGTCCCCCAAACAGACTCTCAGGTTCAGTGAAGACAGTCAACACTTGACGAGTCATCGGAGTATATCGTCGTATATTTCCAGGAGGCTTCTTTTCGAGGATGGAGAGACAAATGTTTGAAAAGACCGATATCTATACATGAATGTGAGTACAAGGACATTGGGACGGGTGGCAGATGGCAGAATATTCAACACAAAGATTCGACAAAGAAGAACTGTGATCAGGACCTTCAGGCCTCGAATTATGCAGGCCTAGGATTGGGTCAAATTGTCTGAAGAACGTGACAGGAGAAAACCCGGGTAACGTCGGCATGACTAAAACCTTGACCAAACAAGGCATGACAGCTCCGTCGCGCGAACGCTCATCATCTCGAGTCATTGTTTTCTCCACCCGTGTTTCTGTTATGTTTCTTCCTTGTGTTAGGTACACCGGAATTTCTAGTTCTCTTGAGATGGTGAATCGAATTGTTGGTGGTGTGATATCTCACAAATTAAAGGGCAACGTCAGGACATTAAAACGCAGGCATGTTCAGCATTGTTGCGTATGTGAGGTAGAACTCACTTTTTCCACAAAATTCGAGGGGTCCCTACAAACACAGATGACTGGCATCAGCTTAGAGCCACCGATACACTATCCGATTTCCTAGACACGTCGTCTTAAATTCTGGGGATATCTGGACCACCAGCCATAGAACAGACGATCTCTTCCCCATGCACGACGACACCGGTTCCCGCAGTTCTTCCAGGGTTGGGATCATCGCGAAGGTGCTGTGTCCAACAATTTGGTATGACTGCAGAGCAACCCCGACGCCCACGAAGAACTAGGTTCGTCTATCATCGGAAACGTCGAAGCACGTCGCATCTTGCATCCACTCGCTGCAAGGGAGAATGGGGGATGCTCTAGAGTAGGACCGTAAAAGTGGATGATTCGGAAAGACCGTAGGTATGGGAAATTAGCCTCTCTGCTGACTTCTCGAGCTCATCTCTGCGTAGGAAGGCTCTACGATATTGAGTCTCTCTGGTAAAACAGATTCCCCGACTATCGTGAGTAGTGTGATAAAGCGCCACGAGCATTTCACCGCTGACATTGCAGACAGATCAGATTTATGCGGAGGCTCTTCCCCCTGAAAATATGTCGTGTTGGGTAAATTCGTGCAATTCTTCGACGAAATTCATCAATGGGGGAAAAAGGAGGGTGGGATGACGGATGGGTTGCAAGGATGCATCACGGAAATTGGTTTCTTCTCATCCATCCACGTCCGCCTCATCCCGGGAAAGGAGTGAAGCCAGGCCGCTCCAGGAAGATGGAGGAACCCCACCGTCTCCGCCGTCACGTCTGCCTTCACTTGACTTGCCCCGATGGGATCTTTTCTGGCAGGACAGCGGAGGGTGGGGAGACTGTCCGGTTTCTTCCTATCAATATGAGCGACACTTCCACCTGCATGCAACCCAATTTTCCATCGCCCCATATCTTCCCCCACCCCCAACACTTCCCCCTATAACTCGTCACACCTTCTCCGTCTGTTCTTTCTCTAGAATTTGAGCCAGTGCCCTCTCGACTCTACGCCTGTGCAGCTTTACACGAAATTCGAGCACCAGTTCTCTCGATAACGCTTGCTCTTTTCCGACCATTTCTCTCTCTGCTCGACTTGCGCGTATCGAGGTACACGAGCCATTCCAAGCTCAGCCTTATCAACTCTATCATTTAAGGACATAGCACCTGCTCACTTGCTCTAAGAGACGTCTGTCCAGCAGCGACCTCGATCTATCTATCACCGGCTCGCAGTGCCCATGCCACGTCTCTACTCTAGGTGATTTTGCCGCTCTGCAGCAGGTCCGGGGCTAGTCCTGGTAGTCCTTCCAAAGTCCTCCTCGTAGGGGGAATGTACCCACTCAACTCGTGTGCCTAACCGTGATCGTCCTTCCTGTTGTCGAAATTGCAAGCGATTTGGCTTCCAACTGCTCTTCATTCATTCAGTCGATGTAACAGGTCGGGCTTGGAAAATAGCCTCGCGCGCGAGCTGCACGCCCTTCTCCCGACTGTAGCAGCATGCCAGAGACCGTATTAAAAAGGCGTCGAAAACATACTAGGCCCCCGTCTGCCTCCAATATATCTTGGGGAAGTCATCTCCTACCACCACCTATCGCTGAACCCATGACCGCAGCCCACGTTTTCTTTCGTCCCCCTTTTCATTTTGCGCGAGTAACGGTGCAGGCGCGGGAGAAGACCTTGGTTCTCTCTCCCCTGGACTACCTCTCCAAAAGACATGTCTGGTGGCTAGAGGTTTTGAGATAGGCTCGTTCGCCTGCGCCACTTCTTGTGTTCTCTTCAGAGATGTAGTTCAACACAGGTGTTTTTGCCCCCCAGCAAGATAGGTGCTACGCTCTGCCACTTGCCTGCCATCTTTTCGCAGCGTGATCCCTTCACCAACGATCCAGTCGATGCTGAAGGGTTTGCTACTGCGGCGCCGCGCATTTTCAATCGTATGCAGGACGAGCGTAGGTTGGCGCAGGAGGACGAAGACGACACAGGGCGTGTCTATACATGCCTGCTCGATCGATCGTCCTCTCGTCTAACCTCTCTACGTAGTCCTCATCCTCGTTGCAGCCTGAACTAGAGCCTTTACACGACAAGGAAATGCTACCAGACTTCGGTTGTGCCGAGCAGGGTGTCTGTTTCTTTGTCTCTACTACTTTCGACATGTTTGTTCGATACGGGGATGATTGGTGCGGTGTATGTGCAATGCCCACCGAAGGTGTTAGCCATGAGACTTTAGCAGGGGTGGGGGGAGGGGGGGTTGGAGAGGCCGTCGAATTCTTGTACACTCCAGCAATACACCTGGGGTATTCCGCGCAAGACATTGCTTCCCTCCTGCGCGGGAGAAATTGTTTGGGCTTTTCCTCTCCCGCTGTGGTTTCTGAGCATCAGCTTGAGCTTCGCCCTTGGATTCATCCCTAACAACACCTCGACTGCGGTTCTACTGCGTAAATCGAACACAAGGAGGTCATCTATTCCTTTCTCAAAGGAGGATGTATGGAGTGGGTGAAGGCATGTTGGGATTGCACGCGAGTGGAGGACGCGGGGTGGGGGAAGGAGATATGCGATTTGGAGACTGGTTTTCGAAGGGGAGGTGGAGGAGAAGATGAGGGAGGAGGGAGGGAGAGACGTGGTTTCCGCTCCACCGATCTTGCTTTTATTCCCGTAGGGAGGTGGGACAGCGATGTTTCACGAGTCAGACGTGCTGCGAAAATGGGGCAAGGTTTTGGATATGTCATCTTGACTTGCCTCTCCTGCGCCACATAACTCTAGAATGCAGTGCTGACCGGAGGTTCGTTCTCTTTTCATTTGGATGTTCCGGTTTGTGACTTGGATGCTGAATGGCCTGTGTCCAGATGAGCCCCGACGTGGGTACCGCAGAGGAGACGTTCATACCTACGCAACATGTCTTACCCCCAGCTCTTCGAACCTGCAAGACGTTCTTTATCAGCGGGGGATAGGAGGATGCAGGTGAGACGAAGCCAACACGCCCTCCACTTCAGCTTCGTTGGGCTGGTACTCACCTGAACTATTGCGCAGGCCATCACTTCGACGGATCTCATGAGCTGGCGTTTGACAGGATCGTTCAATTCTCCTTGACCTTGCACTTAGCTGTGGGTCCCCAGGTAAGTGAAACTAGCCATTCTTCTTGACGCTTGATGACCTGGGGATTTCTTTTTCAGTTGAATATTTCTTCAGGCATACGGTCCACTCAACGATACGGATACGAAAGCAAATATCAGTTCATGTTTGGCAGGGGTGGGTGCTGCTAGTCCTGGCTATCCTTGCCCTTCTTTCTCCTACTGTTCTCTCTCTTCGCCTCTCTCGTTCGAGTGGTGCTTAGCGGGTGATGTATGATGGGAGGCCAGTGATGCCCAACCTTCGTCAGGGACGAGAGGCTGGCAGATGAGGCGGATAACTGTGGTGTTATCTGGGCATCACGGTAGGATGATGGGTGATAAAATCAAGACTTGGATGAGTGGTGGGCGTGAGTGGTGTGGTGGTCAATGGTGCACGTTGTTGCTGGTAAGTGTTGAGCACCCTCGTTGGCGAATATAACAGGTGTGTAGGGTGGTCCGAGGGGGCAGGTGAGTATATGTGAGGATGGAGCCCTTGTCCAAGGATGTTCCCTCGACATGGCCGACCGTCCATGTCGATGAGTGGGGGCGCCGAGGTGGTGGTCTCTGGTTCAGTTGACCGGGTTTTCCGAGTGACTTTTCTCGCCACCAGCTCATTCGAGGTAACCATCCCTTTTGTTATCTCCTTTATTTAACTCTGTGTATCCTGGATGACCCGGATACCCGTAACTCCGACACTGAAAACACCGTTTTGCGCCAGGCAGCCATGCGGGTTATGAAATTTCAAACTTGCCCGATAAAGAACGCTATGTCTTTTCTTAGGGGGACGGATCGTTGTCGCATTTGCGGGTAAATATTACTCTTATTCATCGGAATAAGACATCTCCTATGTTGCTTGGGGTATGTGGAGCTTTCATTGGGCATTTTGCCTCTCGTCTCTGACACATATCTTCAGACTCTACAATACCTATGTCTGTAGCCACTTCTCATGTCTATCTAGTTTAGGAAATGAAATATATCACTTTGCAGTAAATGTGGAAGGGCTCGGTTTACATCTGGTATGTAAGTAATGCGCTGATGAAATGGGGGGCTGGCGTGCCATGAGGTAATACAAGGCCGGCTTATGATGGCCAGTTGGCCAGGTGTTTATGGATGTAAATTCCCAAACAGACTGCGACGAAAAGTAATCAGAATTCTAGAGGTGGAAATGAGAGGTCAGATGGATAGTGAGTTCGAATATTGCACATGTCATCATGTCTAGGAGGTAGGCTATACTGATGAGAGGGGAACGATCCATGCCAAACGGTCCTGTTTTGCACTGACGTGTATACTCCGTTGTATACTCTTGGAACATGCGTAAGTATCTAGGAGGGAAATCACGCCGAAAATGGCGTTGAATAGATTCTTTTCTAGATTTCTTACACCTGCTTAGAAGCCTAGATGTCCTGCTGTAAACATGGCTGTTTCTCAAGTCTCTAGTATCGAATCGCATCACCCTTTCGGTTGATAGTCTCGTCGTTCTTGTCAAGTTACCTCCAAGGACCAAGATGGTGCACTATGTACTATATGATCTGGCATCTGTGTACGTCTCTAAAATGCTCCCCTCGTAGGATAAATACATCTTTCTTCTTGGCTTCAATCCGTTAACGTTGTTGTTATTCTGGGTTAATGACCATACGCTCAATTGTGCTTGAGTTCATGGCATCGAGGATCGTCCAGAACATCTGTGACCTCGTCGATATTTCTTCACAGGAATTCAATCCGACTTAGGTGTTAGACACCTCAGAGACTGGAAGTTTGTCACTAGGTCTACACGATGTTCCATCAACGATTCAATTCCTTCAGACTCATGGATACTCTACCAGAATTACCTTTTGCCTGCTTTCCGTTTGCTGATAGCCTGAAGAAACAGATCGCTCGATATGCTCTGTGGATTATTAATTGCCCTATGTCTGCGTGTGGAGGAAGCGTAAAAGGATCAACATCGATCCAACAACGTTGTCGTCCTCAGGTAACTGCTCATAGTACTGACAATGGTGCAATGTTCGCAAAACCGGCCCGTCACAGGCTACCGATCCCCTGCCCAAAATGGAGATGTCGTGATCCTTGAAGTCAAGTTACCTTGAAGACATATTAAGGCAACAATGGACTCCTGCGGGTAGCCTAATAATTCCCCCATATTCGGTTGTTGTCCAAAACAGGGCACAATGGGCCATAACGACCTCGGTATGAGACAACTGCCTAAAAAGACCGTCAGCCACATTGAAGCTCTTGCTTTTCAACCACCACCACCACCTCCATCTCTAAAGCCTCAGCTACCAGTCATTCTCTAGATTGATATGCAACCATTTCTCCAGTCTCAAGACCAATACATGCCCTATCAGTGCGAGTAGGTGAACTCCGTTGCCACCGTCTTCCAAGAAATATCTAACACGGACAGACTTCTGAACGAAGCGAACGCTCACAGGTTCAACACTTTTATTGTCCCCTGGATTGTAGATTGTTTCAAGGGCATCAAGTATCCGCCGATCAGCGAAGAGCTCGCTATATGCGCGTTGTGCGACAAGACAATTGTCTCGTTGATAAACAGAGTACGCGCTTATTGCTCCGCGGTATCTGAATTCGACGAGTAAGTAGCCAAAATTATCTCCTGTGCTATTTGGACTAACGCAGCTCTGACTGGTCGTAGTGTTGACAATATTCTCATTCCGACGTTGAAAAGCCTGAACATTGATGACGAGCTCGAGGACGATATTTTCTGTTTGGCACTCTACAAACCTTCTGGTCAAGTGTTTCCCGTGGACAGCTCTATCGATCCTCTANNCTCTATTCCAAGTATGTAATCGGGCTATCCGAGTGAGCACTTGAAGCTAACACAACATCACCCTCTCCAGGTGATGACGATCTTGTGGACGACACTAAGAATTCAGCAGCGCAAACCTCTTTCTCTCAAGGTTCCAGTCTCAACGAGAGCGTACAAGAGCCCCTCACAACGCATACTGACGGTGGTGCAACGATCTCCTGTGAAGCTCAGACAAAAGGTCATGATATCTCTCCGTCTCCAAAGTCTGAGGCTCAGCAACAAGATATGTACTCCATCGCGGATATGCAGGACGTCACCTTCGAGTTGGATGTCTTCAGGGCTCAATTTTGACCAAGGCTGTTTCCACGGAGAAGATGAACAATAACCACGACATGGACAATGCCATGACTTGGCGACTAGATGAGTGCAAGCCTTCTATGTGCTCCAGGCTTATAATATCTGCCTCTTTGCCGTATCTTTTATTATAATTTACTCTAGATAGTATACCTCATGTGACCTAATTCTATCTCCTTACTTACCTACCTATGCATGAAATCCTACAGAGACAATCGAATGGTATAAGTGTTGTTATTATGTATCATGAGTAGCAAGGGGCATTTGCTATACTGCATTAAACCCCGAACCTTATCCCTGACTTCGAGTAGGAGGTATAGAAGGTAGCAATGAAGTTAGCCGATTTGGCAGCACCTTACTTGCAAGAATAGAAATGAAAGAAGGTCGATAGCGCCATTCGCAACGGGTGTTCCAAATGCGCCGTCGCAAGGCTCTTTCACCCACACTCGAAATCAGATCTTCCAACTCAACAAGGGCTTCCGAGGCTGCGGGACGATCTTCAGGGCAGGGTGCAGTGAGCTTGCGGAGAAATGGAAGGAACAACTCCAATCCCACATAGTCCTGTAAAACCAGTTAGGGAAGGGGCAGTAAACAAACGGAGAAAGGGGTGGCTCACCCTGAATTCCGAGCTATGCTCAGGAGAAAATGAAGCACCGACTTGATAGATATCCGTCTTGAAAGGGTTGTACGGTTCAGTCGGTGAGGCTTCAGGGATGGTCTTTATTTGACCAAAGAATCCAGTATCTCGAGCAGCGTCAATTCCCATAGGATATACCTTTGAGAATTCAAAGTCGATAAAGTAGTAACGCATTGGAGAAACATCACAACGGTGACGTGTCTTAATGGGATGATCCTCTCGGCCATCCCGTGTCTGGGGTCTAGCAGCATGAAATCCCCCTGGTATAAGTTCACGTACGTCCATCAACATGTTAAGAGTGCACGCATCTCTAGAGTATATCAATCAGGCTAGACAACTCGGTCGCAAGGATGCGCAAACAAACTATACCGATGTGCGATGTTCTGTCGATGCAGAAATTCTAGACCCTAGGATGAATAGGTCATTGACAGCAACGTAGAAGCCAATGAAAAGGAAGACCTCTAAGAACTGTTTCAGCGCTTCCGCATATTCTCCTACACAGTGGAATGGTGGGTCATCCATCTCCCTCAGCATCGGCATAATCATGAGACTCCTGGGTATCCCGTGGAGCACTGCTAGCTCATTTGGGGGATATAAAACGTCAAGGACATGAACGCAGTGATTATGTGGATCGTCTCGAACTTCAGGCCGGTTCAAAAAGACCGTAATGTTACACTCGTCCTCTGTAATCTTTGTTGCTTTTATCATAACGGTGCTCCCGTCTGACATACGGGTTGCGTCTAAAACATCATTTGGACCCTTAATGAAACCTTAATACTCAAAGGCAATAAATCCAGCTAATGGAATACTGACTATAATCCCCCAAAAGTCAGGTGCGAGATGTTTTGGGATTGGCTTGTAGCTGGGGTCATCTGGACGTGGCAAGTAGGAGGGAATCCAGTCAGGCCGAAAACGCTCTCGAAGCATGTATCCCATCGATTCAAAGAAAGGCTGTAGGTCTGCCCACCAACACTCAGATTTTAACAGTCCTTTGTGCGCTGAACGAGACATGGTTTAAGGTGACACAATGAATAATTACCACGGGTAGACATTATGTGTGTATAGTGCGCCACAGAGGCGATAAGGAGCGCAGAGCACTGGCACACTTTCGATTCTCAACTCGAGAATAACCTCCGTTGGATGAAGCCCAACTTGTAAGAAAGGAAGTTTGACCCAAGTTAGAATAAAGACGTCAGATCCATACGGGCATTTCATCACCAAAGCTACTATTTAGTAGAATCTAAGCCTTGACGGCCGTCAAACTGTTACTAGAAACCCATGCCCTCTACACGGGAGAAAAGTCGGGGTATGAAGCTTCGAGGGACCAACTACATGTCTACTAGAAACCGTCCAATATCCTGCACACCGGGCCTTTCATCAGGGTTGTTTACATAGCATCTCTACCCTCTTGGAAACCACACTCCTGCTCTCGCCCATTTCCTCGTACCTCAGCTGGCCTCACATTCCCCAGTAAAACTTGCCACATAAACCAAGTCCTAAGAACGGTCTGGGCTACTGAGGCTCATGCATTCAGCCTTCGCTGCCGACACCGAATGCAGCTGGAGGGAAGATCGGGACGCAAAAGGAGCAGCACCGTCCTGCAAATCGGCACCCACAGTCGGCTATGGAAACTCCCTGATGGTTGAAGAGCGGCGAGGACACGCTAGCTTTTCAACGATGTCATGGTATGCATCCGACCTCCAATTGCCGAACAGGCTCTCTTTCAGAAGGACGGGTGCTGGGAGTAGCGTGCTCCGAGAGCACATATCCTTCCGAGTTCAAATAATAGTCTGGCGCAACAGAGGTAAGTGACATAGTTCAGCCTCTCCTTGGAGGCTGATTGGGCTGACCAGGACTGCGATAGTATGGGAGAATGAATCCGTGGTTGAGGTTGCTGACGACGGGTTTCGCATATGATGAGGCTTGGTACGAGATATGGCTAACACGGATACGAAGAGGTCACAGAGGTGTCAGGAGGAGGCATGGGATGAGCGGGTGCTCAATGAACCTGTGGACACACTGCGGAGTACAACGTAACCAGCGAGGTATATCACAATCCCGGAACAATAGTTGCTCGTCTAGCACCCTCTGGCTAGGTATAAGTGCAGTCGCAATATGTGTACCAAAACATGAGGGGAAGACCAGCCACGACTGTTGGTCAGAAGGCGGAGGGGAATGGTATCGGTCGTCTAGCTGGGAAGTAGCTCAAGCGTTGAAAGTCGCCGGACCTCAGACCTGAGAGGGATATCAAAATAAGGCTAGGTTGGATGAATGGGCGAAGGAGTGGGTAGAACCGGGCAGAGAAATTTAGTTGCGACATTATCTGACAGCGCAAGCTAGTTCGTAGGGGTAAGACTGGGTTTGAATCTGAGAATATTGTCGATCAAGGATGCAATTATAACGTACCCCAACTGACGTATTCTTCAAATTATAAGTACACATTCGAGCTTGCTCTGAACAGCCCCGTTTGTTCCGAAACGTAGCCCGATGCAGAATCTACAGCAAAATAGAAACCTTGGTGCAGACTATTATGAGATTACAGAAACTTACCAGGATAGTGTTATCATGGCACGAAGAGCTGCTAATGTTCCCGGACGAAACCCAACAGCTAGAGATGGTCTACCAGCGTAAAAGTTTGGTGATATAGGAATGGCGCAGTCTGAGGTTTATTGGCTAAAAGGACATCGAGTCAGCGGCAAGTCATAACATCAAAGAAACATTGCTAACGAACCCTTAAGTTTCCTCTTTCTTAGGTCTATCCTTAACCTCTTGGATCTCAGTCGCCGTCCTGTGAGCAAGTGCCAGGAGCAATATGGATATGATCAAAATCGTCAGGCCGACTATTCGTGACAAAATTAGACCAATACGAGACCTATAGATATTTCGATTACTGACCTCTGGACCAGTTTGAGCAGAGAACGAGTTATCCGGTAATGAGGACGTCTGGTTAGTCTTATTTCGGGGACTTTGAGGCGAGATCATGGTGGAAGGAAAGGAACTTGTTGATGATGTGTCAGCAAACAGCACGGACGCAATGGTATGGAGTACCCTCTACTTCCGACCTCTTCAACCATCTCTAGACTAGACATCCTGGCTCTATTTACCTCTGTTTATTTTCCCCCATGGCCTGTGGCTTCCACAGCCAGAAAGAAACAAGATATCCTACCACTCGCAGCAACTATTCTGGTATCCTTCTTGAAATTGACCGAAGAGTTACCAAGCTTTCAGACATACACCCACTTGGATATTCCTGGGCACTATCTCTTCCACTAATGGACTTCTCTGGAGAGTAATTCCGGGTGCATGAAGACTCGGGCGCTTTTTCTGGGATTTATCGTGGACATCACCAACTGTGATGACCCCGCGTCCGGTTTGTGTCTCCACGATCCCGTGATGCAGGTACTCTAATGAGGAGACAGAGACGACGCTGTAGCCCTATACAAAGGCACGTGGCGGGTAAAACACTGGTGGAACATGGAATACATGTCTAATGACACGTTAAACAATACCGGGATTTGGCACCAAGATGACAATACTCGACGAAACTCACCTGGTCTTCCGCGGATGTTCTACCAGGGCTACACCGATGACTAGACCTATGCGCCGGTAAAGATGGTATGGAGCCGACTCTACGGATGTTTTCCTTTCTCAGGACAATCTGTGGACGCAAGCTACAGATACGCTTCTCTTGAAGGATAGCCGGGTGCGCTTGATTTACGGCAACCGAGATCATCTTCCCGCAGATCCTGACGCGCTATCTTCGCGATCCCAATGGGCTCTTGATGATTTTGGTTCGTTTATGGCGAATTTTAGTCTCTCGGATGCTATTGTACGGTTCTCCGATCTCGGTATCTCGTTTTGGTCTCTTGGTCAGGAGCGGCTGACTGCCCATTGTCCAGCGATGGTTCAAGCATCAGGCAGAGAAGAAGGGTTAGAGAGTGCCCGGTATCCTGAGGAGAATAGGAGACGTTAGGACCTGCTTTCGCATGGGATGTTGCCATACATCAGGGACCGCAACGACGCACCCAACATCGATGCCACCACCGGCGCTTTCCCAAGATTCACTCGCCTCCCCACCGCTAGGAACCTTCGCGCAAAGTAAGCTGCTCTATGCCGCGATTTATTCTTGTATTTCTGAACCCGTTTCAAGAGTGCATGCCGAGCGATGATGAGTGTAGAGAGTAAGGTAGCATTGATTACCTACACCCATGTTTGTCACGTGCCGTGCATGTTCTACAAAAACGCGTCTCAGCAATGTACATGGCCCTTGCTCCTGAACTTACATCAGAACCTTGAACCACGACCACCGAGCACCACTTTTGCTCCCACTTTCTACCTACATCACTATCACGCCTGTCCATAATGACTACTGGAAGGTATGATCTAGTTTTCATTGTTGCTATCATTGTTACGATGAGCTTCTGGCTGACCAGATCTACTAGCTCATTTTACACCTATCCACCACATAGAAACCTTCAAGTTCAAAGACATTCGAGGGACAAGGACGAACAAATTGGTGGGCCGCCTTTTGGTGTTGTCCAAAACGGGGGTAAAGAGACACCCCTGATCCATGAGAACACCTCTCGACTTCGAGTCACGAAAGCAGGGTGAGTAGCTTCTCTTAATTTCTCATCCTCGTCCTCATCTTTCAATGGAATCTGACGTGTTCTCAGGGTTGAGAGCAAAATCATCCCGCGTGTCCTCATCGAGACTACCAATGAATTAACATCCCGTATGTCGTCACTCCCTGCCATCTCTTCTGAGAAACTCCTGCTCATTTACAGACTTAGGAGCGCCAAAACCAAGCTCGAAAACACCATCGCCTTCATCCTCCTCACGCGCATCCCCAGCTGTCGCATTCGATCCTCTCCCGTACCCTCCTCTATACCACCCGTATCTCTCTCGGAGTGAAGTCACTCACGAAGCCGGTAGCTCGTTTGCTAAGCAACACCAATTTGACGATGTCCCTGCCATACCCACCCCTGCAGAACGTAACACAATCTTGCCACAGGACTTCGTCAGCGCCTGTGGAGAGGACGAAGAAATTTCCTCTAGAGAGGCGTTGAACCCACCGCAAAGAGAATCTTTGCTAGCTCTTCTCTTTGACGACGATTCGCCACTAGTACCTCCGGCAGATCTATGGATTCCTCGTGCAGAAGCTCACACCCACAACAACCCGATGGCTGCCAGCACTGGTGTCGACATTGACCCTACAATTGCTGCGTATATATTGCCTTACCTCCCTCACAACGATCTAAGCAATCCCTCTGAGAACAGTACCAGGGATGAGCTTGTTCAAGGTACACCTCTGCCAGCAACGCAGGAATCCTCCGTCAGATCAGTGGGAAGAGGTGCAACGGATACACCCCCAGCACCTGCACTCACTAGGGAAACAACATCAGCAGAAAGCTCGCCGCCTACAACCAGCACCCAGGTGAAGAACGTCGCAGGACCCCATGTCCTCATGGGAGATTTCAGCCTCAGCCCTTCATCTGAGAACGCACGCCCTGCAGTAGGCAGCAGCAATCCGTTACCGGCGACCAAGACAGCAGCTAAGAAGGGGAAATCATTGAAGCGGAGCAGAACGATCAATCACGAAGATGCTGCGCCAGCCTCGCAGAGACAGAGAGTCTCTCCACCTCATCTTGAGACCCACGAACACGGTTACTCACAGGTGGTACACCCAGAGACATTTACTCCTTTTATTTGTGATACGTCGCTGCTGACCCGGGAGCGCCTTTTCGAGGCTCCGGCCAGCGCATCCAGTAGACTTCCAATGTTCCCTTCGCGGCGAGAGCATTTCGTCGTACCACCGGGAGAGGGCGAGCAAACATTAGCCGCAGTCCCAGGTCCTGTTGCACCGGCTCCGATATTGGCATCTCCAGCTGCAGCTGCACCTCAGGGATGGAATCCCAACACATCGATTCTTTCACTAGAATTAGCTGCGAACTCTGCGTCTGCCCCGGAATCTCCAGAGACAGGATACCGTGTCCCATGTCCCTGTGATATTGGTGACCGCCCATGCCCGCGGCAATACTTCAGAGACTTTGAGGACTTTAAGATGCACATCTTCAGCTCTCATAACGATTCTATCAGGGAGGATCGTATTACTGGGCGCTATTATTGTCTCATTCGACGTTGTGGTACAAAGGGGCATGGAGAGAGCAAGGACAAGTGCAAGGGAAAGGGAAAGGGAAAGGAAACCCCGTCAAAGGGGTTCGTGAATAGAGGGGGGTTCGTTAGGCATTTGCTCAAACACTGGAATGCTGTTCTCAGTGGAAATCCCCCCTGAACGGTGAGCATATTCTTCATGCCTACCATGTCTAAGTGTCCGTGCTGATCCTACTTCCTTGTAGCTGTTGTGCATATGGTTACATATGTCTTTTTCGCTTATTGATTGTACGCCTCGTATTCCTTTCTCTCTCATGGACGGTTTCATGGACTTTATATACTTACATTATCTAGTAAGTATCAGGATCTTATTTTCTTTGTATCATTATCCGCACATAGTCATCCCTACATATGTATGCAATTGTAGTACCCAAATATATTGTAAGCCACGGACAGCGTGTTTCGTGATCGAGCTTTAATTTCCTATCTCATTAGTATGGATGTGGACTACGTCTGTAGGAATCGAACAACCTTGTGGTAGTCCAGAGAGTTCGGGATGACGGATGACACTAAGCGTTGACAAAATCCCAATCTATGTATCTGTGGCACTCGCCGCGCTAGTTTCTGCTGGCACCTACATCCCTTGCAAGTGGTGGAGGGCAGACGGACATTTTTCCTTGCTAAAACATAGACGTAAATTCCCATCTCGATCCAGAGCCGGTAAATGCTCGAAATCAACACGATTTCTGTAAGGAGGAACCGCAGAATAGATGTGTCAGCAGACTTGGAAATGTTGCTCAATACGTCCATCTTGCAAGCTACGCCCATATCTGTACATCCATATCCATATTCACACTCTATGTGTCTATCACCGTTAAAATATGGCTACGGTCTAGCTTGGAAATTTGCACTCTTAAATGCGGATACTCTTTCTCTTGTAGCTGCGGTGGATTCTTCAGGTAAGTGTGCCTGTGAGAGAGCTATGTCAGGACTTCGATCTCGATCCCTGTACAAAATAGCTCTGGAGTAGGACCTTCAGAGGCTGATTTTCCCTGAATGCTTCCAAGAGTGGTGACCGTGTCAGTGAACACCACGTTCTGGTTATGGACGACATTTTCCCGATCCCGATATCTCAATAGTTGCTGACTCCATGGACGAAGGCGATTGTTACATGTCAAAAATATGTGAAATAACACACAGTGCGACTCCCTGATTCTCCCTTTCTGTTAACTCTTCGTTTCTTCGCTATGTTTACACCAGAATTCACGCATGTCTCATCTTCGAGGGCTTGGCCGTTGTGCGGTTCTCTTCTGCCTTTATCCCGATTCATTTTTGCTGCAATGACTCCTCGAGCCTTTGTCTCTTTGCTCGTCTCGGGACCCTAGCAATTGGATGGTCCTTTACAAGTCTCGGATCAGTCTTGACGTGGGTCAAGGTTTGTATTGACAAATGATCAGGAACCGTCCCCCATCCTCTATTTCCTAAGTGTTTTTCTGCACGATACAACTCGAGACGAAGCTACTGTCTTGTGAATATGAGTGAATATTCAAGACTCCTCATATTCATCTAACCTTCCACGCCGGCAATACCTACGCCTGGGGATTTTCATATTGCTCACTAGTCTCGCCATACAGTCACTCAACTATTGAGAGGTCTAAAACGGGACAATAGTCTCAGAACTTACGTGTGAAAGTCCAAGTTTGTTTGGGGCCCAGGTGCGTGGATACTTATGATATGGCCATAAACTATTCTCTCTCACTCACCTCCACTATCAGATTTTGGATAACGCAGCTCTTAGTCTCTTGATAGTAATACCATGTATATCCAAGAGAGGGTCCAGAAGTAGGATGACCCAACAATTCTACGCCCCAGGTTTTACTCATCGCTCGTCTTGCAGGATAATCGGAGATGCCTTTGTACCTAACGACATACTAGAGCATTTACTCCCATGGATCGAAACATCTCTCAAGCAGCAGTTCCCTCAGAACCCCTCGTTGACCCTCAAGGTCATCGTTTGGAACCATCCCTGGCCATTTCTCAATATCATGGTTGCAACGGATTACGAATGCGCAAGGATGAGTGGAAACGTGCTGGGTAGCTCAAGGGTACCACTTGGAGTATACAGTTTGGATACCGACAGCGACGAGTCAGCTGCCTATTCAATAACCAACACCTTCTGAAAATACTGACCTGTTGCGTTCTAGATACCGGTGTTGGCTACAAGAATGGCTCAGAGTTTTATTGAACCCCACATTCTATCGTGGTAAGTGGATTTATCAACACCCGTCGTCTGTTCTATTTATCTCTCAAAGATGCCACCAACATGTCCAATATCTCTAATGGACCCAATATCCAGCCCGTCGACTACTCTCAGCATGGAAATGATACCGCGCATTTTGGTACGGTAATATCGCGTCACCCCCTCTGCCACCCATAACAAATAAACTCATCTTTACTAGCCCCCATCTTCCAAGCACCCCATAGTAACATTACACCCAACTCTCTTCTTCAAGCTGTGCCTCAAGTACAATCACAATTCGACTTTAGGGCCGCTGTCCCTCGTTCTGGAGGCTTGAATTCGAACCAGCTGCATCATCTGGGACTTGCATCGCCAATTACATCAACCTATCCCCTCTCGCATCACCAGGCCGCGGTGAACCACCAAGCCACGTCCACTCCGCAGATCTTCCAGTCTCTTCGTATTCGAACCCCAGCCTCTGACTTCGAAGATCCTGTCGACATCTCCCGGCCTGCTAAGCGCATGAAGTTTACGGCAGCCGTTAAAACGCCCGAAAGCTTTAACACTGCAGGACCGAGCAAAATTCGCGATAGGTCCAGTACGCCTGCACAGTCTCCCAGCGCATCTCGGGCCCTTCTCTCTGGCTCCCCTTCCATGGAGAGGAGCTCCAACAGCGGCACGGAAAAGAAGAAGAAATTGAAAGAAGCAACGCCCGACACGCAAGAACTGCAGATATTCAGGTAACCCTGCGACAATCTTGCCATACTTCTGGTTATCTAACAATTGCACCCCATCTAGCCCTCCCCAAGGGACTTCTCAAGCGCAAGAAGTCAGGTGCCATGCTAATTTGGGCTCCGGCCAAGTATGCTCCGTTATAACCTACACCGAAAGTCAATTCTGGCGCCACATGAATACGCACCTCGAGCTTGCGCGGAGATCTCCAGAGGGAAAAGTGGTGTATGACTGTCTCCGCGGAAAGGATTGTCCTGTCATCCACACAAAGAGCGGAAAGTCCAAGAAAGTTCACGTCTTCGGGGACCCTAAAGATTTCAATAACCACTCCAAATCCATCTACAGAAAGGAAGTCAAGAATCGCAATCACCCTGAGCCTTGAGTGCGGCGAACAGACGACGACAACGACGACCTTATTTCTCCCATCTGCGTACAAAATCTGACTATATGATGCTAAGACCCGCAACGACCACTCTCGAACAACTCGACATCCTACGATATATATGTCGTCTTTTACATACCACACACCCACTGCTATACCACTCATCCTTTTCTGTACCATTATCATTTGATTACTGGAAATTTGTAGCGTAGTTATTATGTGTTCTCCATAGTAACATAATAAATAATGTTGCTTTAGTCTCCTAGCGACTCTTCCAGCGACAAATAGTAGTCTATTGACATCGAGCAGTGGTAGTATACCTGGAGCCTATTCGAGTCTGAGCAGTCATTGGGAACTGTTGCAATGATGAGCCACATAAACTATAGCTCTGAAGCCATAAGAAGCCATGTAGGAAGAGTTAGTGGACCTAGAGGCCAAAGAGCTGACGCCGATAGCGTATGTCGCAGCGCCACATCCACACTAATTGCTTATGTTATCATCACGGTTCTTATTCTACTACTTCCACCATTGGCATTGGCATGAAGCAATCTATCTCGCTACCCCCTTAACACATCTATGTATTTGAAGCCTACGAACTCCACCAAACTCCAATCCGCAATTTGTGCTGCAAACGTGGTCATGACCCATATGAGTAAACTGGTTCGCAGATGAGCAACCATTGGGGGAAAATCCCTTCACTCGGGTTTTATCCTTGACTTTGGGGCATTAGAGAACAGTATTGATTGAGCTATTTTGAATTGTATGGATCTCATTCTTTACCTTTCTCATTTTCTGGTAAAGTGACTAACACAACTTGGTCTACACAGCCAGTTACATATTCTCAAGAATTTAGCGTCTAACCAGACTTCAGAGCTTCTACATGTCACTATTGTGCACCTTCCATGGCCCTTATTTTCTTGCTTCCTCTGCATGGCTCTTGAATCAGCAAAGTTTTCCCCATAGATCATTGAATACACGTTCTACAGGTATCTGGGACCGTTCGGTTTCTCGGAGGTCGTGGCATCTATCAGGATTTAGAGAGATCGTGTATGGGGAGAACGTAGGTCGCTTTGATAATATGGGTTTCGATTTCTGAAGTATTGCCCACGCATAGTATCGCTTGCGTGGTCAAGAAAGCGTTTCAAAGTTACCGACGTCTGAGGTCTGTTTATGTTTATTTAATCCCTCGGTTCCCGCATTTTAATCTTTCGAAACCAAGGTGTTCTTCGAGTGGCCACCACTGTAACTGGTCCTCGTGACGCTGGAAGTACTGTGGTCATTGTCGAGCGACCTTTACATGTCGTTCGGTTCGGCGTAAAAGCTAGTATCCAGAAAGTTGTCGTTGCAAGCTCATGTCATTGGGAGAGTTGGACGAGTTTTGGGGAACTAACGGTACGAGAGCATGATTCCTTATTCTGGGTAATACTCTTCTGACCTTTATTCAGACCGAGAAAGGACTGAGAAGCCAGAACTACCGACTACTTTGCGTCGCTGTTCCAAAGTACAGTGAAAAGGCTATACGGTCTTTCAGTGACGAACATCCAGACATGAGTGGTAGCCCGTATGCTTGTCTCCTTACCTTGGATTGTGCCTAACTTCTGATGTTCAGTGCACTTCAACATTGTGGCTAGGCCATTCACTCCCGGTGATCACCACCTATTGCACTCTCGTCGAATACCTGCATCCCGGCCGCGCTTCATCCACAAAACGATTGATGGATCATAACTGCCGGAATCGTAAAGATCCCCAACATTGTAGGGCTGTTCATCACTTTGCTTTACACCGCTCTTACGGGTCCTGTGCTTTCACCTGTCATCACTACCAATTGGGGAGGTGGCACGTCCGGACCTTCCACATCATTTGGTGGCTGCATGGCAAGCTCCGATATTGGACTCGGATTGTACAGGTGGACACACAACTGTCCAAGACGGGATGTGAGATGTTATGGGATTGGATTCGAAGAAGTTCATCCCTTTCAAGGGCATGATCTTGTATAACATGGATAGCACTGTGGCACAGAGAAAGTCTGGAGGAGGAGGATAGTGCTTCGTTTCTAGCCAGAAACTAGACATCTCTAGCTTCCTGTCATGCTCATACAGACATGTTATAACTTTCTAAGTGTCCTCCTTTTTGTCTTCGCCCTGCCAATCGCCCTCAGCCCTGAAGTTGAAGATCGGAGCAGTCGCCCGAAAGCGCCCCGCCACCCAATCGGATCGGCGCTCATGACCCCATACGGCGGATCTAACCCATGACGTCGTGCTTTCCAAGGCCATTGCCCCTGACGTTCTAGCTATATAAGTTGTCCATCTGGAAAATTTTCGGTTTTGACCCCCACCACTATCATCTGCCCTGTACACTACCCAACAGCGCCATGACTGACCGATCACAATCCAGAGGTCGTGAATATGTATGTTCCTCTCTAGTTCCTTCCACCGCCCTCATTTACATGAATGATAGCAATCTTCCGGTCGCGGAGGACTTGGAAACATCAAGCCAGCATCTCAATCCCGAGAGCGCCCAGACGGACCAGACGATTTCTCTCCAACAAGAGGACGTGAACTCCCTGTTGATTCCCAAAGGGTGCGTGCCCCTATTCGCAGGTACCGCGCCTTCAAATTGACACAGAAGCGCACATAGATTCACAGCACCGGAAGAGGGGGGATAGGCAATCTGCGGTCCCCATCAGCGTCTGGCCCGCATGAAGTTTTGGATGGAGATGAACAGAGGGTAATCAGAGAGAGAATGAGTGTTGATGAGAATGCTCCAGTGCGTTTTCGATGTGATTTATTTTGCTAGTTCACTTTCTTATCGCTAGCGTAGCACTCCTTTGGCCGCGGAGGACTAGGAAATATGTCCAGGTCGAAATCCCGGGAGCCTGCCCAGTCACCGGGCCGTGCTGTGCATTCTACTGGACGGGGAGGATATGGGAATATGAGCAATAACGTGGAACCTACGATTGAAGAAGGTGGAGTCGGAGTCGAGGAGAAAATGTGCGGTTCCTTGATCTTCATTCACTACATTCGCTGTATTAACCTCTGTGGGTAGACACTCCACTGGTCGAGGCGGATTGGCCAATTTCAGCTCTTCCCACACCCCCGATGTCGAGCGGCCAGAACATCATGCTGTTGGGAGGGAGAGTTCTGGAAGGGGAGGCATAGGGAATATGAGAGACCGTAGTGCTTCGAGACCCCGCGGAGAGGAAGGAGAGCAGCGTAGCCGATCGAAGGTGGGAGAGTTCCTTCATCGTGTCGCGCATCCAGGCTCCGGGAGGGAGGACAGAAATTGAACGAAGAAAGCAACACCAAAGGAAGAAGATATTGTATTCTATTGCTCTCATATCACGGTTGATTATGCTCATCCTTACTAGCCTCATACTATAGTTTCCTTTGTTCCAGAGTAATGAGAAGTCCCAAGAGTTCCGTTCAATTCTGTGGATCCAGCCTGATATGCTTAACTAAATCCGTCCCTCATAACGCAAGAGATTGACTCAAGACCTTGAGTAGTCGTAGGCTAGAAGAGCGCTCAATGGCGGTTGGCACTCGACGTCTTGGGATTGATCAATGTAGCACTTGCGAATTGAGATGGTATCTCCTTGGATTCCTCGCAGCCTGAAGGTAACGGCGAACTCTTTCTCTTTGACAGCTTCGTTAAAGCATATCGTCCTTCTGTCGATGCGTACTAGTTGGGCTGGTGACGAGATTCTGTTCTTCATTTGGTGAAGATTACAACATCCATTTGCTGTTTTTCCTGTTCTCACTCCCCGAGTCATTTCTCATCTTCTTCAGATAGACTTCTACTTCCGTATATTGATAGGTCCCAGTGGGAAACTCAAGGATTCATAGGCCCATTTTGAACCATGCCCCACTTCTTTAATCTCTCTCAGAGAAGATATGATTGCCTATATTGACCCTCTAACAAAGTCTGGGAAAGTTTGGACATGCTGGAAGATTATCTTGAAAGACAGCATCCTAATCGACGGAGTAATGACGATAACTTGGGGTGCATTCCCAGACTACTTACCGCCCCTCCCCAAGCCTGGCTATATATGTGTTCGGGATGTGTAATGCGCCCTTTGCTTCAGTTGCTGAACCAATCTTTGATCTGGTTTGAAGGGACTAGCAACCGCGATGTCAAAGCCAGTTGTACTCTTTGTGTGCTCTACTTTTTTAACACCCTCTATAACATTTACACCCAAATCAAAGCCATTAACACAGTGAGGGAACTTATATAGACGGTGAAACAGGGCGAAAACTGGTAGGACAATCCCTTTTCTACTGGCACTATTTCCCCAAGTTTTAGAGCCCTTGAGGGTTCTTTCGGGTCTCTGCTTTTCACGCCACATGTCTGCAGGTGGTGGGGATTGATTTTCTCACTTCCATCAGTATATTACCGTGAAAGCGAAGTTCTCGTTGCCGTACCATCTGGATCGTGAAGGGGAAATCGAACGGTATCCTCTGCACCCTATGGGATCCAGGTTAGGGAGTTCATTCGCGCCGCGTTATAATTCATTCTCAGGTCGAGAAGGTCTCGTTCAGGGGTACCTTCCACTATCTACGCTCATCCACGCCTAGTGTTCTCGTCAAAGATATTGTACTCGGGCCATATAATCAGTGGATCAAGCACACACATCCATCGCTCGGGAACCATTCCGCCGCGCGTAGCTTCTACAACAGGAAATATAAACATCCANCCTTGGTCTCATCCTGGTGAATATTCCTATGTATAATTCGGGATCCTATACTTAGCACATGAGCAGATGGTTACGTTCTTCTTGCTTTATGATGCTTTGGTATTTAGTCGTGCTTTTGTGCATAAGCCTTATGATTCAAGTGAGTGAGGCGTCAAAATGGCTTACCTGCCACGATTTCTTCAGCCAAATCCCACACATCTTTCTCCCCTTCTCTCGTGCTGCACCACTGGTGCAGATATCCTTCCCACGTTCGGTATACTACGTCTTCCCTTACGATCAGCCCTTCGCCATGTGTAAACTGGGGATTGGCTTCCAGCACAACTCTAGGCACTTCCTTCACGAGAACGTTGCTATCTATATCGGGTCCCCATTCCATGTTGACGAGAATGATAAAGACCTTCAAAGTCTCCGGAAGTACCAGTCTGCGGAGAGCCCGAAAATTTGGTATCAACGTCATGGGTCCATAGGAGCAGAGGGAAAGGTGGGTTAATGACGGTATTCTCTGGAACAGATCGCCATGAGGGTTCCAAGATTGCAAGCAGGAGTAAGTCGGGGAGAATAAGATAAGCTCTAGGTGGGTGAGAGCAGGCAGTACCGGAGCTCTGGCGATGCATTCAGCACTGCACGAAAGGCGCCGGAGAGTGTCTGCCGATTGGAGGTAGGAGATAATGGTGAAATCGGTGCTGGAAGGCATTCCTGTTGGCCAAGCCAGAAGACTTCTCAGGCCTCTACATGCAGAAAGTATGGTATGCAGAACTTCCTCTTTATCTTCAGCCAGTCCGTGGACGTAAATAACAAGTCGTTTGACATGGGAAGCAAAGAACACGGAGGGCTTTGTAGATGAGACGATCGTGCGGTGGAATAGTCCTAGTAGTCGTGAGCTAGAGAGAGATACATCTCTGTAGACAATAGGATCTACCCTATAGAGAGAAATTGGGTGAGCGAGACAATACATGGTTCAAATGTGACCATTGTTTACCATCTCTGCACTTGTTTTGACACTTGAACAAGATGTAGAGAGGTCTTCAAGTCGCTTTCAGCAGCTATTTCGATAACATGTCGAGATATATCTGTTGGGAGATTATGGAGAAAGGACATCGTGGTCTCATGGGTTAGGACAAGAACTGCTTTTCATGACCTCTGGATGCTTTACGGTGAGGGCAGCGGATCACCGAACGGGAGAAGCATGCGGTCTTCATTTATAACCGGCGGCGAGTTCAGGTTTCCGGCGGCATGACCGGTAGATGACTCAAGCTTCCATGGGATCTGCATTCTTCGAGTACTTGCAAGTACTTGCAGTTCTTCACCGCGGATGTCTACCAATTTGTCCCCCGTGAACCACCCATCTTCATCTGTACCTACCTGTCTCAGTGGCGCACAAAACATCTCCATATTCCCATGATCATCCCCAAGACCTAATACCCTGTCCGAGGTTGTCTTACTCTGTCCTTGTTCCCAATATTGAGCTGCAATATGCNGCCGAACTGAACAGCTGCCTAGAATAATCCGTGCGGCTCGCTTGCATACAACGATTAGATCGAGAACATGTGCGGAACTTCCACCAACGAGGAAAAATCCTAGTCGGCGTGTAGTCAGCTTGGGTCAGACGCAATGTCCTATGAGATAGTTCAGAAGATTTAAACACTGGTTTTCTGGCCTTGAGACAAGGTCTTGATATTCCCCCGTTGCTTCAGCTTGATTGAGGCGATTGTTGATATTGGCTGACTGTATCGAATATTTCCCCGTGACAGAATCGATCATGTAGGTGCACCCGTTACTACAGCTTATAGAAGCTGACTGAAAGAAATCCAGAAACTCGCCGTGTAATGGAACACCCTTTTTCATTTCGGGTTTACCTTGGCAACAGGCTGTAGCATGGTAGCTACATCGTGTATCGATCTTGGTTAAGGCCGTTGTAAGCCAATACAAGCTTGCCTATAGCCAGAGTCATTCAGCTCATGTTCATTCGGTTTCTTGAAGGTGCTGGGATACTAGCCAGCCTAAAATGTCTGTTCCCATGCTAGTACATATGAATACAATTTTGATTTGAGATTTGAAAACAGGGATGTCATGGAACCTAAGCCGAGAAAACACCAGGCAAATGGATTGGAGCGGATTTGTTCAAGGACGTTTGGAAGAGTTGGATGATCCGTCGAGTATCCCCAAATGCATCAGGTTCCGCTGCTAGATCACTCTGAATTCTGAGGAAGATGAATCGTCAATACAGGATACCAAGTGAGTGTAACATGGTGAAAGTGCGAACTTTGCACTGAGTGATACTAGCGTGTGAGTTTTCGCCGGGGTAGNCCTGATTCTGAACTTCAGGGAACGAGTTACGACGAGGAAGGCAGCCACGATTCCGTCCTAAGTAAGTGATATCCTGTTAGACTGCGTACCGAGTCAGTCTCGTGGGTATCATTGATACGCTACCTTATCCGAGTTTTGTTTGTCAATCTCAAATATCTCTTTCCACTCAACAGTTGAACTCGCTGTAAGCATATCTTTGGACATCCTCTCCTTGTATTCCTCGATAGAGACTCGCTCATGATTTAGGAAGATCTCTGCGTCCGGTGAGAATATGTAAGTGAATGCGGACGCGAAGTCAGCATCTGGCGCATCAGACTTCTCATAGTGGGCAGTAAGACGGGCTTGTAACCATTGACTGAGATTCTGCGAAGAGGGAGCTGCACTCATGGTGGGGATACGATGGGTAGTTTGTGCAGTGCGATGGAGTGAGAGAGATTGTCTTGGTGACGTCACATTCTAAGTCTAGGCTACCCCATAAATAACTGTGGCAACAACGGAAACAAAAAACATTTCAACTAATATTTATTTCCATGTCTCTACAAAATTTCCAGGTGAGAATGACAGGGGATTGCTAATGATACATTGTGGTTGGATGCTATATATATACAAATGCAATTTTGCGACGTGCGATCCATGAGATAGAATGAGAAGTAAGAAATCCTTCTATCGACGTCTCAAGGCCATTGCCTTGGTCGATACAAGCTAACACGATAGGATAAAAACAAAGGGAATTTAGAGAAACTGAATGGGGTACCTCTAGTTATCACTAGGATGGGCTGTTGCCAACTGATTGAAGCAACACCTAGTATTGCTGTTGGTAGTGGCTACCCGACTGCGGAGCCGCTGGATAAGCTGCCACCCCATTCCATGGAAGAGGGTACGTGTTCTGCATTTGGTCCTGCGGCCTCACCATGGATGGTGCCCCGTAAGGATAACCATTTGGCGGTGCCATATTCCTTGTGGAGATTGGAGGATTCCAGGATTGGGGAGGACTAAGAGAAACAGTAAGCGGGAGTTCAAAACTTGGACTACAAATAGTTACATACATTTGGGATTGAGCCATATGGGCGGGCACTTGGGTATGGACGTTATATCCGGGTGGAGCATAACCACTATTCGCGTTAACGTATCCCTGTTGAGTGTACGCTCTATTCTCACCAACGTACCCGGGCTGAGCGTAGGTAGTATTTGCGCCCCTACTATACCCGGTTTGAGCATAGGTAGTATTATATCCGGGTTGGGGATAGGCAGGAGTTGGGACATTATGTCCGGGTTGAGCATGAGCAGGGATCAGGGGATTATGCCCGGGTTGAGCATGGGCAGGAATCAGGGGATTATGTCCTGGTCCTGGAGAATAGGTGGAATTGGGGGCATGATGCCTGGGCTGAGTGAAAGCAGCATTCGCAACGTGAGGCCTAGAGGGGAGACGCGTATCAGTAAACGAAATCGAGGGTAAGATCCTTCTGGTACATACTGCCGGGGAGAACCTGGAGGATACGAAGGAGCACCTTGAGGAGCAGCAAAAGCGAAGGCTTCACCAGCATTCGGCGCTGTTGGCGCCCCATAGTTAAAAAAACTGGTCTGGGCTCCCGAGGCGTCCACTGTCGGGACTCCACTAGGAATCGGGACATAAGGCGCCTTTTCCTTGGAAGGGGAGACACGCCGGACACGTTGGCCGTGTCCAGCAGCTGTCTTCGGCGGCTGCTTTCCGCGTCGAGAGGTAGCTGGTGTCGTTGGCATACCTTGCTGGCGTTTCCTGGAAGAAGCTGGTGCAGGTGGCCTCGAGGGGTTGAGATGAGGGGGGACAGCCGAGGCTGGTGACATTGGGGCTGACTCGGCTGGTGAAGGAGACAATTTGGCGCGTTTAGCAGGTCTCGATCTTGATTGTTTTTTTGCAGTGGGTGGAGAAGGAGCCAGGGTCGATGCCACGCTAGCAGAAGATTCGTCAAGATGTCGTTCGGGGGGAGGAGGTGGAGAAGGAGGAGAAGGAGGAGAAGGAGGAGAAGGAGGAGAAGGAGAAGCATTTATAGTCGTTCCAGATTGGCCGCTGGGTGTTGGCGGCGTAGAGGGCTGAGCTTGGGTGACACCAGCAGAAGTGATGATTATAGCTGGCACAGGGGGCAACGGTTGAATTGGTGGCCTTGGATTGGTTTTAAACAAACCCGGGAACGTCCCATTTGCGGTACGGACTTCCCAGGGAAGGGAAACCCCATCCATCATGGGTAACGAGCCGCCCGGAATTATGACCGCTGTAGGGGACACGCACAAGGCTTGGGGGGTACTGGGTTGAGTGGTGGTCAGCTCTTCACTTTCGAGCTTCGATTCTGAGGGAGCATTAAGTCTTAACAGCATGGTGCTGATAGATGAACGTGTCCCCGAGACGCAGGGGGTATGGGGTTGAGTNGGGGTCGGCCCCTTACTTTCGAGTATCGATTCCAATGTGTCATCAAGTAACGACAATATGGTGTTCACAGACCAAGGTGTCTCCGTGTCCGAAGACGATGGGGAACAACGTCTCTCCACGCGTCTGCAGAGGTAAACTTCAACGATGAGGGGTAGAGAGATGATATGATCGCAGACATACTCGTGTTCAGTGTTAGCCATAGTGTTCCTCCAATGTCAGTCTTGATAATGTAGAATTGCCCGATGTTCTAACAAAGATGGATGTTGTAGTAGTCGCTTCTAGTAGTCACCAGAATAAAGAAGAATACAAGTATGGAGGCTCTGGGAGTGGGCTCTGGTGCGCAGATGGTATGTTTGGGAATTGGTTCAAAATGAGGATCACGTGGAAAGTCGTGATTTTAACAATGGTTGTGACATCAAGCGTGACATCTAATGTCACTCCCGACATTGACCAGGGCTTTGTCGAAAGTCCAAAGCCATCCATTTACAATGGGCAGACGAGACCTATGAATGCACGTTGCGTATGTAGATGTAAGTCTGGGTGGTACTCCCATCGAGAGGAGTCAAGGACTCCAGTACTATGTATGCCCGCGACTCCAGCTTGAAGGTATGTCTTGGTTGTTGACTGTCAATCACCTCTGATTCCAAATGCCTCTTGTCGCGGTGTGTATCTGCTGCAAGTCAAGACTACCTGAATGCTAATTGGTTTCCGGGGACGCTGTACCGAACGGTCTTGTTGGACCTGTCCTACCTTCAGAACCAGAACCAGAACCGTCTGGTAACCAAGGATCTGCCGTCCCTGGATGGACCACGAAGCTGCATGGAAAGCTAATGGACTGCTGGTATTTTTGCAGTTGCATCACATACCCGCAAACGATATCATAGACCGAGCGAATAGGCCATCTTAAACTGAGAGAGACTTTGCATCAGCACTTGATGGGGAACTTTGCGTGAATGAACCAAGTACTATTCCCTGGGTGCTTCTTCCTTGAAGGTTCAAACCAGTTGGAATACAGCACAAAAGATCCCCGTGTACCGGAGGGCTACTGCAATAAACGTATCGTCGTGGAATGAATGCGCTAGGAACATCAGAGATTAACAGTGAAGATTCTGGCACCACATGCAACCCTCGCTCACTCTATGGTTTGGATTAAGATATCCGTTTSCTTGSGGGTGTATATACCCTTGAGCCTCCCAATGGATCCTGCATAAAAGCCTCTGGAAAACAGCTCCTTTGCGCTGGGAAGTTATAGGTGCACCGATGTATGTTTCTCGAATGTAGCGACAGAAATCTCAGGGGCATTGATAATTGACAGGAAATTGCAAAGAATCTTGGGCGCCCGTATCTAGCAACGCAACTGGTTGTTAGATATTATGCTCTTCCGAAATTCTGTTGAACATTTTCGTCACTATGTATGGCCAAAGCAAGAAAGATTCTACGACGCACCTGCATCGGGATTCCGTTGATATCACAGAAAAAATGGATATTGTCTGGTTCTTCCAGGAAAACGCTGGATGGACATACTAAGGTTGAAAGTCTTTCAAGAGCCGTTCCGGCTTGCAGGTTGCAGGTCGATGAAAATAGAGGCATCATATTTGAGCTTTGGAAGTATGTCTCTATCTATAACATTGTTCTGAAACATATGTTAGAACAAGAGCACATCTGGCGGTAGACAGTAGGACAAACGCACGAATGATCCAATCTTTCTCTCTCTCCCATTCCACCCTGCTGTCTAAGNGGTCATCCATAAGAGNTGGGTTTCTCCTCTAGCAAAGTCAGAGATATAAATCTATAAGACTGTCGAATAGGAAACAGTGTGAAATGAAGGCGCTTTGCCCAGTGATTCGAGACGAAAAAGAGTACATTCCGTTTTGGGATCTCCAAATGCGGACACTCGGAGTTTCATTTCCTTCCCGCCACCATCCCTTGAGGTTGATGCAGGAGTAGGTGTATGCGCAAGTTATGACTATGCTCCAAAATTGGTCCATACGTCATTAAAAGCTAATATATTCCTCCTGCAGACTCAAAAAATGAAGGAAACCCGCGAAAGGTCACCTCTTTCATCGCAAATTCATCCAGAGCCAGTAGATTCTAACTTATAGTACTTGACCATATCATCTGGTCTCGATTTCTCTTTGGGAAATCCAGGTTTCTCTCATAACATGCCGGCCACCCTACCAGCTGTCGTGCGTTGCCCTCGTTGTTGCCGCATACATACTGAACACAAGCTCAAGGTACCAGTATCAAGACTGGGGACACGGTGCCAGCACAGTTGGGAGCCTTCTCTTCATATGAATATTGGAGTTGTAAAGGTACGCATACTCCGAGATGTTCTCATTGCCCAGGCTGGCTTCCTGACAGGTTTACAGCATACGAATGTTGCAGAAAGATAATCCGCTGGTCTCTCTTTCTGATTTCTTAGGTATGTCTTTACCCAATGAACGACTATTCTTAGCAAGACCGCTGGTCCGGGAATCGTTCAGTCACGGACCGACAATCCAGAGGACCTGATATGACTAGCGGTCTTATCACACAGATCTACCAGAGATATCTTTCACCCGTTCAATGTTTCCTGAACTGACTTCAACGAATGGCCTTGAGCCCTGTAGATGAATATCAGCGACAGGCTGTACCTCGTTCCTCTAGTTAGGTGCCAGTGTACTTTCACTGGAAATGAAAGGCATCTCCGGGGTCAGCGCGGATCCAATGGGTGGATTAACCATCTTGAAGGGAATATGTGCACCCTCAGCTTCGCCTACCTCCGGTCGGAAAGATGTTGAACCCATACGGTTGTTTCCCATGTCAGCTGCAGGTGGATCTCGAATTCTCTCCATGTATCATTGTGGCGCAAATGTTGCAGATGGTCTTCAGGATTCGGTGGGAACTGGAACGATATCTCTTGCGGCAGGGTTTACAGCTTGATGAGAAGGACGTGTGGCGCTTTCTTCAATTCCTCGTTCAGAGCGGGCGTCTATGGGCTGATCGGTGTGGCTCTGGCATACGCTGGCGTCGCTCAGTATTTGCCCGTTGTATAGTATGATGCTCGTTGAAGTGGGTCGCTCAGTTTCCATTTCAGACCTGTACGAAGGTTTGCAAGACTCTATGCGCCGATTCTCAGGCGCCGTACGTTTGGATGGGGTTTCGAAAACTCATCACAAGTTTCTTAGGTCTGAGAGATCTTCAATTGCTCCTCGGGAGGCGCTATGCTCCAGTAAATCACGTTCCCTCGCTCCTCAAGTGGGCTTTTTAGGCTGAGGTAACTTGACTATGTTCCGGATAGAATTTGGGATACAGCTTTTTCATGTATTGTCGTTCATCGCACGTCTATCTCTCATCGTTCAATGACCGTCGTGGTCGGTAAGGAGTTCTGTATTTCACTTGTCAAGCTTACATTCTTATGACGCCTTCGTCCCCGTTGCAGATAGGACCCGGCTGTCTTCTTTGTTCACCTGCTCTGTATTCCCTGTGATCTGTCACTGGTGTGAGTGTCTCTGACCCACCTTAAATGGAGAACAAGGTGCTATAGACAGCATCCCCCCCAGAGAGGCATTGAACACTATACGAGAACGACTTAACAAAAGCGTATTCCTTCCTCGATGCAGCAACATACATGTCTAATCCCGTGGATAGATCGACGTGGAACCTCGACCGTCGAGACCAACAACAACCGCAGGGATGACATAGTCGCGGGGCTTAAAGTTTTCAACACTGATCTGCGCTGTGTTGTTCCTTACCCACAGGTCTACGTAGCATGAAAATCGACAGATAGAATGAGCTAACGCTAATTAGAGGTACGATCCATTACGCAAAAAGCAAACCTCAAGTCACTTTCATTCGAAAGCTCACTGGGAACCTCAGAAAGCTAAAGTATGTTATATATTCCACCGAGATGACCGTTCTCTTACTCCGCGGGCTTGTAAGTTGTAGATCGAAAAACACGCCACAAAATACTGAGTTGAATGCCGGGATCCTCAGGGATGATATCTACTCGTGATCGTTATCATGACCTTCGAAACTGAGCTCCGTGAAAATTCCCATATGTGGCGCTTTCTATGCTCCCAATCCACCTGAATTTTTGTAACAGGTGTTGGCAGTTGTTGCACGGTTTGTGCTCTCCGCTGTTCCTGCATCCAGGGGCGCAGGGGTATGAGATTCTGGGCGACGCGACGATCCCAGGTTAATCTATCTTCTCGGCGCCGCCATTGTCATATTGGTAAGATCGTCTTCCGATGGACTGGGCTTTCTCTCTCGACAAGTAAGTGTCAAGCAATTCGAAGTTCTTCGAGCCTCGAGCTAGCCGTGTACACCCGGTGCTCATTCTTCCGACGTTGGCGCCTTCTCAAACCTTTTACTTCATCTACCTGTGAGGGATTTGAAGTGGAGGTCTCACCGTATATTCCTTGCTCGACGGACAAAGGATATATGGCTGTACAATTGCTGGAGAGTAATAGGTAAATATCTGGAGATCGGGAAAGCCGACAGTAATTGATTGGGATCCGTCGGACACCATGATAGATCTTTTCCCAGATGCGGGGCAATGATGTTGCCTCTTTCGTCACCACTTGTCGCAAATCTTCCCATCAGTTACCTATGTATGTCTCACACACCTTTCACACATTCTCCAGGGCCATGGGTGTAGTATCTTTCCCCATCCTTCCCCAGTTCCCATCGATGGCAAGCCTATTTCTAGTCGTGCTATTCATTCATGGGTTAGAGTACAAGCAGCTAGTTATCTTCTGCTTGGCCGGAACCCTGCCGCAGATCGGTGTCAGAAGTAGCCTCATGCGTGTCTGAGCGCCGATCTCTCAATATTTCCTATATTAGACAGGCTCGTTTCGTTTCAAGGGTAGGCCCCCCTTCTCGGGAACGAAGCGGCACCTATATATACTGGATCCTTCGACTCCGTGAATACCATCATCTTGAGGCGCTTGTCTTTCTTCTCTATCTCTCACCACCATTATGGCTCGTCGATTCAGTTTACCTAGCATCCATGAGATGTTCCCTGGTGCGTCTGCCACATTCATCTACTACTGATCCTGCAGCAGCTAACGTACTTGTCTCTCCATAGATCATCTGATGCCCTCTGCTCCTGTACGCAGGGTGGGTACAATCGTTCACTGCATCTGACTTGTGCTAACTGTTCTGAATTAGGAAGAAAGCTTTTACGAGGACCACTTCCAGCCACAACCTCGACAAATTAATCAGCGTCCATCATCTAGTACCCCATACTATCCTGTACCTAATCTACCCTCTGAGCCTCCGCAGCCAAGTAGTTTGCGCTCATCTGCGGATTACTCCTTTGACGTCTGGAGCACAAAGCCGTCGTCGAGCTCTTTGTCATTACGACATATCTCCTCAAGCAATATTCCAAGCCCTCTATTACCTCGTCGATCGCCGTCTCTCGAGGAAGAAGAGGGGGACGGAAAGAGACATATCTGTCCGACGTGCTCTAAAAAGTTCAATCGGCCCAGTAGTCTGAGAATTCATGTCAACACTCACACAGGCGCCACTCGTGAGTAGAAATTGTCTCCTCCAATTTTATTCGACAGCTTGGGCTTATGGATTTCCTCGCAGCATTTCGTTGCCCTTACCCAAACTGCGGCAGGGAGTTTAATGTGAACTCTAACATGAGAAGGCACTACAGAAATCATTCGCAGCATCCTCCAGCTTCATCCTCCGCGCCCACTGGACCTAGTTCGATGATGGCTAGTAGCAAACGGATGCGTTACACGCCTGACTCCGAAGAGGATGAACAGGACTTTATTGCTGAAGACAAGTTTAGGTACCGGTTGCACCCAGCGTTCCATCAGGAAAGCGATATGCGGAGCCAGAGCTCGAGATCCTCCTCCTCGACGTCAGGGACACCTTCCCCCGTGATATCACGGCGGAGTACGCGTTATTGTGCTTCTGGAGAGTATACGCGGTGAGGCGTAGTAGTAGTATGTTGCTATATCGCTCGGCAGGCCGTCTATTTTACATGTACATTGAATTGTTTTTCATAGATCAGACGGACAATATTACTTTGTAACATATCCATCATCATCACCATACTACATACCCCTCCAACTATGTTGCACTATCACGTATTATAACAATTAGCAATTACACGAGCCTGCGCGCTGATTCTATCTTTTGTGCGCAGTTTCATCCAGAGTATAAATTAAAATGAGAAACATACATACCGAACGAACTGCATTGGTTTTAATTCGATCATCATGCATCTACTATCAGCCTCATCCCATCACAGAGGATTTTCGCGATCCCTTCGTGGGTTTTTGAAGATTCATATTCTCTTGGAGTCTTGGTTGCTGAGACGGCAGTCGATCATTAGTCTGCATACATCATGATCGCTCAAGAACGATCCTTCTGGACCGTTCCAAGTGCCTTAGACGTGGAGGTGGATGCGGCGCGCCACCTAAAGCTTGACAGGCTGGATCACGATTTCACCACTGACTTCCGCCTCTTCTAACCTTAGAGTTCTGTTACAAGCAAATTATAAGAATATCCTAGAGACATGTCCTTCTTCCGAACGCCTGGATGGCTGACGAATACGAGAGCGATCCAAACGAGGCGGGAAGGAGGACGGAAATCGGTGCAAGTCAAGCACCGAGGACGCTTACATGGCGGGTATGTCCGTTTTGGGATGTTTTTTCTCTTACGGGTGCTGGCTACACGGCAAATATGTTACGGATGCGAGAGGGCGGGCGGAACTGCGGTCTGCTGAAAATGGAATGCTTTCGGCAATATATATGATGACCGCGAAATAGAGCATGTCGCAGCAGGACCCGCGGGTGTTAATTTTGGATTGTACCTATCTTTAAACCGATGCGGGATGGATTTTGGCTTTGTAATAGAGTTGTAATGGGCTCAGTTTGCGCTACAACCAATGCGTGTAAGCATTATCGACCTCTATGTAGAGTTCAGTCTGTGACGTCGCATGAAATGCGATAGATCAGTTTCCCACGTGGAGACGTCATTGCGGTTCGACCACGACACGACAACTCACGAC